>CM043021.1:45035011-45180708 GCA_023690525.1 Holotrichia oblita
TTATGATTTTAAAATGTCATTAAATTAATCAGGTTAAAATGAAATACAGCGCTACTTTACGCGCTCAAGTGCTTAAAGTGACTTTTTACGCCGCAAATCGAATCGGAAATGACAGGTTTGATAAGCGAGCTATAAAAACAATTTTGCTATCGGGAAATGAGCCAGAGTATTATGTATTGCCTATCTAACCAGGCAAATATATATTTCATAATTAGGTCGTATATATTTAATCTACTTAAAGAATTGTATGGTCGTGAAAATAATGAAAAATTTCGTCCATACATATGTTTTTTTTTTATTAAAGTTTTCTTTAAACATTAAAAATTATTGAATGAAACTGTATTTATTTTGCAGTTTTCGAGATCCTCATAAAAAAAATAAAACTAGCCTTTCTATAGTGAAGCCAACGTAACATACATTTTTAAATTGTGTATATTTTCAGCAAGTAGCAGACTTTTATTTTCATATTGGGTTGATGCTTAAGCTGGCTTATCATGTTGGTGGCTATCTCTAATTATATGAAACTTTTCTGATTGAGAAAAAAATATATAAATATATATATTTATAAAAATGTATAAATTCAAATATTGTTTATCCAATTTCTCTAAAAATTTTAGAAATTCGCGTACATAAGGCTTTGTATACAATAATACGTTTGTAAACTAGACAATAAGTCAAACACTATTGCCCAGCTAGTTGCATACTCATACATAAATCATATATTAGCTTTGTTTCTGCAGTTACGTTCAACGATTTGGAAGTATCAGGAGCATGCCCATTACAATAAAAGCGTTCGATTTTATTGTATTGCGCGTGCTCCAGATACTTCCAACCACTTCCAACCGTTGGAAACGGCTGCAGAAACAAAGCTATTATGTAATACTTCTATATTGCGGGTTTAGTCTTGGAATGTCCGAAATCAAAACGACACAGAAGATATCTTCTCTCTTGAAACCAATTACTTATACGCATGTGCTGCCAATCTCTCTTTTCTTTCTATTGGTTGGGGAAAGATCGAACGCATACGCATACCCATACAGGAAGAAATTCTAATTTAGAAGACAACCTAGATGTTCGAGTACGTGACTGATTCAATTAAATATTTTAATCCCGCGCAACTCTCGGACCGGCCTAGATCAGTTCTATGCCAATGGAGATAAAAGATCATAATCTCTATTTCACTTTCTTGGTGAAAAATAGTTCCGTAAGGTTTTAACACAACCCGCAATATAGAAGTATTACATATATGACCTAAATACTTCTATAATAAACTGCGGGTAAATGTAATAAAAATACTAGTAAAAAAATAACCCAAATGCACCTAAAAGGGTATTGTCGGTAATGATAAGTAAAAGCAGGTTTTATGTGTGTATATAACAGAAAATTTTGATACATAAAAAAAAATAATTTTATACCGTTACGCACAGGCTTTTATAAAACAACAGTGTATAAAAACTTGTAATTGTTTGCTAGCTTTCTAATCGGGATACTCGATGAATAAATAAGTAACGATTGTTCTTAATCTTAGCTTTAAATACTAGTACAGTGAGTTCAAATAATAACGTAACATGACACCCTACTGGAACTATCAACCTGGTAATAGGTGAGAGGCTAAAATTCTCATATGTAAGAAAATATGTGAATTATGTCTTCGCCAAAGAAAAGATTAAAAATAAAACTATTAGCGCAAGTACAAAAATCGGAGCCTCTAAAATGAAATAAGAGGGAGAAGAGCATAGTAACCGTTAAATCAGATGGTAAATCATTTGTGGATGTAGTAAAAAAACTCAAAGAAAAGGTGAATATAGACCAGATCGGTGTTGGTTAAAAAATAAAACAATATAGAAAGGAGAGCTGCGCTTGATTGTAGTAGGAGGTCAGGATATGCCTAGTTTACTGCATAATGAGACAAAACGTCAGATAAATAATGTTCAGGTGGCGACCAGGAAACTAGGAACTACAACGATATTTATATTGGGAGTAGGCCTATCTACCAAGGAACAGAAAGTTAAGGACGCCGTTGCAATGGAATTAAAAGTACAGCGATCAGAGCCATAAGAAGGGGTAAACTTGAGATAGAAACGGTTATCGCAGAAGTACCTAGAGAACAGGCTCTGCCCCTAATCAAACACAGGAAAATAAGAATAGGCTGGACTGAATGTGGCGTCGGAGAGAGGATATACATAGTCAGTTGTTTTAAGTGTCTTGAATATGGCCATAAGACCAGAAGCTGTACTGCGCAAGTCGACCGTAGTGGCGACTGTATAAAATGCGGAGAAACGCCTCCACAAAAGTAAAGAATAAGCAACAGGGACCGATGCATTAAATGTAATATGGTGGGGCATAAAGCAGACCAAATAAAGTGTCCCTACTGGGCTGGTGGAAGAATTAAGAAAGCAAAGGATTAACGGAAGGTAGTCAATGGATGAAAGATGAAGGGGGCGACGTGGCAGTGTTGCTTATCAACAAGAAACCTTTGATCATAGACAAGAAGAAAAAAGAATACGTAAGCATCATCTTTAGGAAATGGGCGCTCTATTGCTGTTATACACCGCTGGTCTGATCAGATCTGAAATGCGGCAATAAATAGAAATTGCGCACGGTGTTGCCATATGTATATGAACCTTTTTTCTCGGTATCGTTTTATAGACAAAGCGCTAACGTAATGTAAACATTAAACATTTTGTTGTTGTAGTAGTTGTAGTACCTAAAGAGTGTAAATCGGGACAATCGAAATCATATAGACCAATTTGTCTGTTAAACGCGCTGAGGAAGGTCTACGAATCAACGGTACGACAGATAATAGACGATGAAATAGAAAGTAAAGAACTGCAAGCGGGGGTACCACAAGGCTCCGTCCTAGGACCTATATTGTGGAACGTCCTATACAGCGATGTGTTGGAGATCATATTAGAAGAACGAGCGAAAATAGTAGCGTTCGCTGATGACCTGGCTTTGGTAGTAACGACCGATAGCAAATCAGACCTGATGAGGATCACGAACGAGAACCTTAGGCGTATAGACAATTGGATGAAGCAAAATGAGCACTGGCATCAGAGAAAACTGAAAGCTCTTATAGTAACCAGGAAGAGGAAGGGTAAGGGATTAGTCTTCAAGATTAATAACTTAAGTTAGCTGAGCCTAAGAATAGTATTAAGTATCTGGGGGTCTTCTTCGACTCGGCAGGAACATCTAAAGAAAGGCAGCAAGAAGGCGCAGAGGATAAAATGGCAAGATTGATGCCTAATGTCGGCGGGCCAACAAGCTCAAAGAGAGAGGTATTGGCGGCCGTGCATTCGATTCTACTATATGGAGCACCAATTTGGGAAGGTGCGCTAAGAACGAAGTGAAATCTGCTATTCTTACAAAAAACACAACGACAGATACTCCATAACGGTAGCAGCTGCTTATAGAACTGCTCCTATCGTCGCTCTCCAAGTTATCACCGGAATTGCACCTATCGATCTTATGCCGCTGCCGCTGGAGAGAAAGTGTGTATGAGTGCAAGAGAGAGGAAACGGATATAAAATCTAGAACACTAGAGACATGGCAGAATAGATGGCAACACAATAAAATGGCTGGCCAATGGACCAAGAAATTGATTGCAGAAACCATGGATCAGGTGTCCGCAGAGGAACGTGGACTATTATCTGACACATGTGTTGACGGGCCACGGGGTATTTGGAACTTACGTAAAACAGATTGGCAAAACAGCGAGGGACGAATGTGCGTACTGTGGAGACAGGGAAACGGCAGGGCACACAATATTTGTTTACACGAGGTGGAAAGAAATCAGAGAGGCAACAAACCGGAAGCTGGAAAAGGAAGTAACACATACAAACCTGGTGTACACGATGGTTAGCAACATTGGTACACATTGCATGTGATGATTAAGACAATTATGTAGGCGAAGAGAGAGCGTGAGCTCCAAAAACAGACAGTAACATAGTGAAAGTACTACTTGGCGTTTTTCATGATATAGATATCTCGTAAGATGGTTCCATGTAAATCGCCTGGAGGATATAGGGTGGTTTTTAGTGGGTATACCAGAATGAGATCTGGGAGTTCTACACTACCATAGTGATAGACAGTGAGCACTTGGTGTCCATAAAGAATTTTCCACCGACAAAAAAAACACAGTTTTGAGAAAAGGAATTGCATTTGTAAAGCAAAATCTACAGAGAGGCCGAGTAAATTAACTGAAGATGTTGTGGACAATATTCGTTAAATAATAGAACGTAGTTCTCACAAATCGATTGCACAATTATCACAACAAACAGGTATTTCTTAGAAAATGTCTAATTGTATATTCCTTAGACAATCATCACGTCTAGGTCTTTCAAAAGGAACATGCCATAAAGCTCTTTATAAAAAATTACACATGCAAGTTACGGTTGTACAAGAATGACATTTTTTGGATTATCCTAGACGAAAAACTTTTTGTCAGTGGTTTAATCAACATTTAAATGACAACGACATCCTTGACATGGTAGAGTAATCGGTACAAATTTATTTCCACCTCGTTCACCTGATCTAACACCGTTAGACTTATATTTGTTTGGGCCTCTCAAAAATAAAGTATATCAGACCAATTTACATATTATACTACGCGTGAAATAAATAATATTACTCCAGTAGAATTGCATCATGCGTTCGACAATTTAAAACGGACAGTAAATTGTTGTTTGCAACAAGTTGGACAACGCTTTCAACATTTATTATGAATATTAAAATTACTGTGATAAATGACATTCTCCCCCAAATCTCCATTCTCCCGCAAAACAATTGTCAAAAAAATGTAAAAAAAATTGTTACAACGTAAACATAAACGTCATCTATCATAAAGATGGCGTCGTAAAATCACTCCATACAAAATGTACGGGAAAATGAATTTTCTTGATAATTTTTTTTTCGGGGCTATTTCTAATTCTAATTCTTTATTATTATTATTATTATGATTATTATTTCGGGAAGTTTCTTGGATATTCTTCTTGTTTGGCCGGAGACCAGTCCGAATTAATGCGAATCATCGAAATCGGTCCAGGCGTTCTTGAGTTATAAGATTAGTAACTAACGGCTTTCTCTTTTATATACAGGCTAACAACTTGAACTACGAAAGCCTATTGATAGGAGAGGGCGGTGGGTTTAAAATTAAACGTATCCATTTTACTATTGTCAACTTTTTATATGACAGGAATGTCAGTGTTTATGTCAAATACTTTACCGAACCATCAAACTATCCTAATGGAATACGCAATTAATGAAAAAGTGAAAATTATAAAGTCGTTTTATAATTTGGCGTAGTATTTGACATAACCATTAACATACAAACAGTTGACAATACTAAAATGGATACATTTAATTTTATGCCCCGCTACCTTTTCCTATCTAGTCGTCTAGCGGCTCGTCCATAGGGTCATTTGGTCAATGACCTCCCAAAAATTTTGGCAATATATAAAGAAATATTAATTATTACGTGTTTTATTAAAATAGGTAATTTACTCGCAAAAGTCGCAAATATAAATTAACTTAAAAACTTAAAATTTATCGGCCGACCCTCGTATTCCAACCTCCTGAACGTTGGGCTGGCGGTGCGAACTGTCCTCATTGTATTAAAGCTACACGGAAATATCCGAAGAACTCGCAGCGCCCGAACAGACGCGAACATACGAAGCATATAATCTAGTTTGGGTCATAAGCCCACTCATACCATTGGCACTGACCGCCAAGATTTAAAATGGAACTAGTGCAGCCCTCTATATTTTAGGGAGGCAGAATAGTTGATATTTATCACAGTAGATGGAACCCTTGAAGAATAAAATTGGAATTGGAATAGTTTGCTATTTAGGTTATGTGTGAAAGTTGTTGTCAAACAGTTTTATAACAGTGGCTAATAAAACGGTATGCAGCATTTTAAAATATTTAAATGAATATTATAGCCTTCGATATGTGTTCATGGACTAAAATATCAAAAATTGTATATAAGAATGTAAAGAAATGAATTAATCTTAACGTGGTGTCCTGTCCATAGTGAAACAAACAAAGAATTTTTAAAATTTAATAAGGTTAACAATATCTTCTGGGGTGCAACACATTTAATGGCAAGTTTTAACAGGCGTATTACTTGTCTAAAACGCAAAAGACATGATATTAATAATGGCATATAATAAATTTGTTAAATCACTAAAATAATTAATAATTCTTGTATGCACGAGTTGTGTAATATACAGGCTGATTGGTGAGAATGGTCTATTAAAAGTATTATACAAACGGATCGGAATGTTAAAACAAAATTTTGCAGTTGGATATGGTAGAATATGAACTATCACGTGAAAATATTTTTGAATAAATATCACTTCCGGTTAACCGGAAGTGGGCATCAACTTCGATTTTTTAAATAGCATGCTATGAAATAAATTACAAATTCAACTTCTATGATAAATTTTACACATATTTCATGTATCATACCCTATACCTAAATACCATTCCTTCTGAGTTATTCGCAATTAAAGAAAAAAAGTGACAGATACCGATTCTACTTTATAGTGATATTACTTCACGTAGGAGTAAATGGGGCGAATGAGATTTTGCATACGCACAGCTGATATTATGTTGTTATACAGGATTTGAAGTTTTTTCTGTAACACTATACAGGGTGTTTAAAAACTTAGTTGCTTATAAAGAAGTTCAATCCGCGGAAAGTACATTTTCTTAAATGGAAAGGTATATATTTTATTAGATATTATGATTCTACGAAATATTCTCTTTGAATCCGTATTAGGTGTTCCTATACCTAAAATGTAAGGTTAATAAGTTACAACGATTTAATTAACCTCCGTACTTAAAATGCTCAGATATGTCAATTTACAGAGACAAGTGTGCTTAGCTCATTTGTTTTACATACTTACTTGCCACTTATTTTGACGTCTGCCATTTTGTTAATCGTGTTTTCGAAAATTCATCCCATTGAATTATAGGAATAAAGGATCCTTTAGGCAAATAACACCAGATGATTAGCAAGAATTATAGGAATACGTCTCCGAATATAGAATGCCTCGAGAGAAATGGTTGCCATGTCGAACCATTTAGATAACTTATTTATTTGTATTATTATTATTGTTGTTCTTATAATTTTTCTACTGTATCTTTTATATTATCTTTTTTATCTTTTAAACTTTACCTAATTTGTTATTACTAATTATTTAGACCTTTGATGTAGATTTACTTTATGTTGACTATTCGAATACCAATTGTTGGGAGTATCTAGGAGAATTTTTAGATAATCTAAATTTTTTACTGATATTGTTACACGTGGATTTTACTTTACACTTTGGATTTTACTTTTATTTTAGATACACAAAAGACTCTTCAATCAACTAATATTTCATTCAGTAAAAAAACGTCCAACAAAATATTTTCTTTTGGACACACTACTTCAACTGTTTTTTAAATATCTGCCTTCTTAAATAATTATAACTGTTATTATTACTTAACAGGTATTGTTCTTTCACCATTGTTCTACGAACATATCGGTCGCTAAAACTTTTTATATCTTAAAAATTCTTAGAAACTTTTGCTGATCATTGCTTGTAAATGTTAGTATCTTTCAGTAAACGTTTGATGCGTTTATTTCACTGTTTGATTACATTCACTTTGCATAATAAATAAATTCATGATTACCTGATTTGGTCTATTCTCAATGCTAATCCGTTCTAACACAATATACTGAGAAAAATGTATTGCACAGAAACGAAAACAATGTTATTACAGAGGTAAAATAAAAATTGTAAAAAAATACTAAAATAACAATATGTTTTGTAACAAATAAAATAATTTTTTGTTGTTGTAAAGTAAATACTCGCATTGTTTACCCTAATTATTGTACTAGTGCAGATCTATTTCCTACAGTGTACGCGAGAACAACTAACTAAAATGACAGACGTCAAAATAAGTGGCAAGTAAGTACGTAAAACAAATGAGCTAAGCACACTTGCTTCTGTAAATTGACATATTTGAGCATTTTAGGTACGGAGGTTAATTAAATCGTTATAATTTATTAACCTTACATTTTAGGTATAGGAACACCTAATACGGATTCAAAGAGAATATTTTATAGAATCATAATATCTAATAAAATATATACCTTTCTATTTAAGAAAATGTACTTTCCGCGGATTGAACTTATTTATAAGCAACTAAGTTTTTAAACACCCTGTATAATGTTACAGAAAAAAACTTCAAATCATGTACAACTACGTAATATCAGCTGTGCGTATGCAAAATTTCATTCGCCTCATTTACTCCTACGTGAAGTAATATCACTATAAAGTAGGATCGGTATCTGTCACTTTTTTTCTTTAATTGCGAATAACTCAGAAGGAATGGTATTTAGGTATAGGGTATGATACATGAAATATGTGTAAAATTCATCATAGAAGTTGAATTTGTAATTTATTTTATAGCATGTATTTAAAAACTCGAAGTTGATGCCCACTTCCGGTTAACCGGAAGTGATATTTATTCAAAAATATTTTCACGTGATAGTTCATATTCAACCATATCCAACTGCAAAATTTTGTTTTAAAATTCCGATCCGTTCGTATAATACTTTTAATAGGCCATTCTCACCAATCACCCTGTATGTAGTACAATAAATCTTACAGAAATTAAATCATGGTATTATAACCTCGCTTAACTTTTTGCCGTTATATTAAAAACAGCTTTAATTATCTAATATGTGATTTTATAAGCAGATTTGTCTTGTGAGTTTACATTACTGAATTTTATATACTTCAAATGGTAGGAAATATATCGTTGGAATATATTAAAAATTTGTTCAAATATGTAACCGTATGTACAGTATACACATATTTCCAATGAATTTTTTATATCTTTTAATGGAATATTTCTCATTTAAAAATGTACAAAATTCGGCAGAGGAAACATTTCATTTAAAGTTTTACGTTTTCTCAAACTGTCAATTTATTAACTTTACTGTGCACACTGCCAATGACAACTGTTGAAATGAAAGTGAGCGTTGTTTTTCGACCTTAAATAGAATAAAGATCTTCTTACCCAACACCATGGGGCAAGACAGATTATCCGCTTTAGCGATGTTGAGTATCGAGAAGTCATTTGTAAAAGGAATATGCGATTTTAACGAACGTGTTATTCAACACTTTTCTACTGCTAAAGAACGAAGAATGGACCTCCAGTTTAAGACTATTTAAAGCGGAATTTAAAGGTAAAATATTTATATTTTTTTAAGTATGCCTATTTTTTAAAATTATTTTTGACCTCCCAGTATAATTGACCACGAGCCGCCACTGATCCTATCAATAGGCTTTCGTAGTTCAAGTTGTTATTCTGTATATATTAAATCTTCAGGGAGTGGCGGTCGTTAGAAATTAAAAGTTCTAGTGAAATAAAAATGTCGGGTGAACACGACCTGTGGTTACAAATTAAACCCAAAAATAATAATAATATTGGTAAATGTGAAAATTGAGTTTAATTTGTAACCACAGGTTGTGTTCAGATTACCAACATGTAAAACTTATTGCATAAGTGTCATGTTACGTTATTATTTGAACTCACAGTATGTACTTTCACCTATCGCTAAGCATTTTGTGTGCCCAAATTCGTTAGTTTCCGATATACATATTTTTTATCATAGATAATACCATGCTTTCAAAAACTTTCCTGATTAGAGATGGCCATGATTTTTTCTATGATTGGTAACAGTGCTACAGTGCGTCACTTTGACAGTTCGTTGGTTCGTATGTCACCGCGATGTATAAAATTTACTTTACTTTAGGGAAAATGTTTATTATATAAGTTAAATTCAAAAGCTATAATACTACTAAAGATGATGCTGAAAGTGTTGTCCATTATTTTGAAGACAGAGACGAACTCTACGCTTCATACTCTCAAAACCATTTACAAGGTGTTGTGGGGTTATATCAGCACAGCAATCGGTAATAGCACTGCGAAGTTCTGCGATTGTATGATGTCTGGTCTTGAAAATGGTATTCTTCAAATATGGAAAGATAAAATAATCTAAAATTGTCAGATCGGGTGATCTTGCTGGAAAATTAATCTCTGTCATCGAAAAAATGTGCCAAGAAAGCAATTGTGTATCGAGATCTGTGTGCCGGTGTATTGTCTTCTTGAAAAAATCCTTCTGTCAGCTCGTCATCATGCAGTTTATTAATAAAAGGCTGTAATAATTGGTTTTGGTATACTTCAGTAGTTACGGTTTCATTAAAAAATATAGGCCCGATAATCCGTCTCCTTGAAACCGCTAGCCAGACACCTATTTTTTCTGGATGTAGTGGAGTTTCTACGAATTCATGACGATGTTCTGCAGACCACATTCTCATATTTTGTTTATTTAAATAACCAGAAAGATGGAACCAAGTCTCATCGGTAAAAAAGCATTTGTCGAAAACGTTATCATTATCTACGTTATCCAAGAACTACTGACAATACTGCGTTCTTGTATCAAAATTTACCTAGGTAAGTTCATGAACTGCTTGAATCTTATATGGATATAGTTTTGAATCCTTTTTAAAATGGCGTGGCATGTTCCAACTGACAACTGAACTTGTTGCGACAGTTTTGGAATAGACTTTTTAGGTGTGTTGTCCATTCTTTGTCAAATATCCTCTATGCAAGCTGCCGTTCGCTTTTTAGGTGCTCAGCCACCAGGTTTACGAGTTACTGCACCTGTTTCCTGAAATTTATCTATGCAAGCATGAACATGACTTAGCAGCTGTGCAGACGTAACCGGTAGATTAGGAAACCGTTGTCGGAAATCCTGCAAACACTGATTAATGGAATAAACCCATTCACTTCTAAAATAACTTTCAATTATAAACTTTTTTGTGTTGTAACTCTAACATTTTAATAAAAGAACAAACAATCAAATGGAAATTTTTTGAATTTAAATTTGTCACTGACAGTTGTCAAAATTTGTGTATAGTAAAAACTGCAGTGTTCTCAATCTTAGAAAGAAAAATAATTAAAAAACAGCCTCCTCTAATCAGGAAAGTTTTTGAAAGCACGGTATAATGAAATGTAATGTGCTTTCAAAAACTTTCCTGATTAGAGGAGGCTGTTTTTTAATTATTTTTCTTTCTAAGATTGAGAACACTGCAGTTTTTACTATACACAAATGTTGACAACTGTCAGTGACAAATTTAAATTCAGAAAATTTCCATTTGATTGTTTGTTCTTTTATTAAAATGTTAGAGTTACAACACAAAAAGTTTATAATTGAAAGTTATTTTAGAAGTGAATGGGTTTATTCCATTAATCAGTGTTTGCAGGATTTCCGACAACGGTTTCCTAATCTACCGATTACGTCTGCACAGCTGCTAAGTCATGTTCATGCTTGCATAGATAAATTTCAGGAAACAGGTTCAGTAACTCGTAAACCTGGTGGCGGAGCACCTAAAAAGCGAACGGCAGCTTGCATAGAGGATATTCGACAAAGAATGGACAACTCACCTAAAAAGTCTATTCCAAAACTTTCGCAACAAGTTCAGTTATCAGTTGGAACATGCCACACCATTTTAAAAAAGGATTTAAAACTGTATCCATATAAGATTCAAGCAGTGCATGAATTTACCCAGGTAGATTTTGGTACAAGAACGCAGTATTGTCAGTGGTTCTTGGATAACGTAGATAATGACAACGTTCTCGACAAATGATTTTTTACCGATGAGACTTGGTTCCATCTTTCTGGTTATTTAAATAAACAAAATATGCGAATGTGGTCTGCAGAACATCGTCATGAATTCGTAGAAACTCCACTACATCCACAAAAAATAGGTGTTTGGCTAGCGGTTTCAAGGAGACGGATTATCGGGCCTATATTTTTTAATGAAACCGTAACTACTGAAGTATACCAAAACCAATTATTACAGCCTTTTATTAATGAACTACATGATGACGAGCTGACAGAAGAATTTTTTCAACAAGACAATTCACCGGCACACAGATCTCGATACAAAATTGCTTTCTTGGCACAATTTTTCGATGACAGAATTATTAATTTTCCAGCAAGATAACCCGATTTGACAATTTTAGATTACTTTATCTTTTCATATTTGAAGAATACCATTTTCAACGCCAGACATCATACAATCGCAGAACTTCGCAATGCTATTACGGATTGCTGTGTGTGCTGTATGAAGCGTAGAGTTCATCTCTGTCTTCAAAATAATGGACAACACTTTCAGCATCATCTTTAGTAGTATTATAACTTTTTAATTTAATTTAGTATTATAACTTTTTAATTTAACTTACATAATAAACATTTTCCCTAAAGTAAAGTAAGGTTTATACATCGCGGTGACATACAAACTGTCAACTACGAACTGTCAAAGTGACGCATTGTAGCACTGTTACCAATCATAGAAAAAAATCATGGCCATCTCTAATCAGGAAAGTTTTTGAAAGCATGGTACAATACATTTCATTCTATATAGATTGGACACTTATAATAAAATTTTGTTGGCGTGTTTCTGCGCCATCTAGTGAAATGTGTTAAATTTAAAACAGACCATACTGGGGCACGAAAAGTTTGTTTATTATTGAAAATTGAATTTCTAACTTTTAAACTAAAAAACAAAGCGGTTTTATATAGTTTCTGAATATTGTCCTATATTTTCATTAAAAATATTTTTACAAAAATGTTATCTTCGTGGAACACGACGAAATAAAATTTCATTCCCTAACGCTTCTCGTGATTAAGTTTCAATTTGAATGATATATGTCACGTATACCTGTAATATCGAAACCGAAGGTTAGGTAATTTATAAAAATGATTCAAGTTTTAACAATCTCAGAAAGCCACTAAGGGATACTATTAGAATGTAGGTCTAAACCATAACAGAATTTAATAACACATCTTGTATTTACCTATTAATTGGATGTTGTATACTGTACTCTCGTTGGCGAAGTATATTGTATCTGGTGTTATCGCTTTGAAGACATTAAACATTTCTTGTACTGCTTCAATTTGTATGGGATAATGCTATATGGGTCGTCCTCTCCGATTTTTCCCGATTTTCCTTACCTCCCATACCCGCTTCACCTGTCTAGTTTCATTCATTCTGATCAAGCGTCCCCACCATTACAGTTTCGTTTCTTCTACTTCAGTTCTTAATGATTTTGTTGTCAGCATCTGTCTAATGCGTCACTGGATTGCAGTCGTATTGTTTGTCTTTCATCAAGTATCCAATTTTCTGCTTCATAGGTTAAGACTTGTAAGTATACTGTTTGATACACCGTCATTTTTGTTCTTGTTGTTATCTCTTTTTTATTCAAAAAGTTTTTGTAGAGTGCATAATCCTTCAACTTATTATATCTTCTCCAAGAATATCACAAAAATTACCATATTCTACTAATGCTGTTTTTGAAGACGCTTGCGACACAACATACAAAATCAGAATGACAATATAATGTCATAATGACACTCAATTTCGCGCTTTTCATATTTCAAATTTCAAAAAGCAATGCCAGCGATACCTGGTGAAATGTGTGAGTACCAAAACTTGACGACAGTACACGGAACCTTCTGCCGTATCTATAGTGCGTTAGTATTATATTATCTATGTTTTTTATTTTCTTCAAATGTAGGAATACCTTCAGTTTGTGTGTTTAATAGCAGATTACTTTTAAAAAATATTATACAAAAACAAACAATTAATTACAATTATTTCATAACGATTTTCAATAAAAATATTAATCTGCACTAATACGATATCAACAGAACACTTCTGCTAGATCAACAATATAAATCTTATAGCAAATGTTGGTAATTGTCAAACAAATCATTAAACAAACTAATTGTAAGTATATATAGTAAGTTGTTATTACGGACCGAGATTTCTTGAATTATTGCGTATTTGCTAGGTTGCATAAGAAGAAAATAGTAATCAAGTAGTAGTTTCAAGTTAGGGATTTTTCTTCAAAATATTACCTATAGAACTGGTTGCATAAGTGTCATGTCACGTTATTATTTGAACTCACAGTACTTAAAGTATTTTAGCACTTAAGAATTCTCACTTAAAAATCAAGGTAGTAGTCTCGCACGAAAAATTTCTAGATCTTTCAATTTCTTATTTGATACACCTTCCTTTTTCTTGAGAATAAAATTTCGTTATTATTTAAACAAAACTTTTTGTGTCCATTATGTCCATATTAAAATTTGCTACTTGTGTGAAATTAGCAACGGCGTTGCCAGCAACGTTTCCATAGAGCTACATAAAATGTAGAGTGCAAACTATATAGTGATATACGAAAAAGGAAGACCATATTACATCTCCCATTGCTAAAATATGCTCCGTACACTAACTAATATATCTAATAGATTTCCTGACTCTTCCTCAATAATACAGTGCGCTTGACAGAATTTATATTTGGCTGATATTACGAAATATATACCATCGAAAAATTTAAACTTTGTACTTGCTCAAATAGACTTTATTCTATAACATAGACTAGGTGCCATAATTTGTCAGGCCGTCTAAGGGTTCGAAAAAAATTCTTATTTGGGTGACATTACGAAATGTATACCCTAAAGAAAAGAAAATTTTGTACTTGCTGAAATAGGTCGTGTGCGCTAACTAGCACATGAAACTATGATATACTAGACATTATTCTATAATATAGACTAGGTGACATAATTTCATATATACATAATTCTTATTTGGGTGACATTACGAAATGTATACCCTAAAGAAAATAAAATTTTGTACTTGCTGAAATAGGTCGTGTGCACTAACTAGCACATGAAACTATGATATACTAGACCTTATTCTATAACGTAGACTAGGTGACATATTTTGTCAGGTCGTCTAAGGGTTCGAAAAAAATTCTTATTTGGGTGACATTACGAAATGTATATCCTAAAGAAAAGAAAATTTTGTACTTGCTGAAATAGGTCGTGTGCGCTAACTAGCACATGAAACTATGATATACTAGACATTATTCTATAATATAGACTAGGTGACATAATTTGTCAGGGCGTCTAAGGGGTTGACAGAAATTCTTATTTAGGTGGCATTACGAAATGTATACCCTAAAGAAAAGAAAATTTTGTATTTGCTGAAATAGGTCGTGTGCACTAACTAGCAGATGAAACTATGATATACTAGAACTTATTCTATAACATAGACTAGGTGACATAATTTGTCAGGCCGTCTAAGGTTTCGAAAAAAATTCTTATTTGGGTGACATTACGAAATGTATACTCTAACGAAAAGAAAATTTTGTATTTGCTGAAATAGGTCGTGTGCACTAACTAGCAGATGAAACTATGATATACTAGACCTTATTATATAACATAGACTAGGTGACATAATTTATCAGGCCGTCTAAGGGTTCGAAAAAAATTCTTATTTGGGTGACATTACGAAATGTATACCCTAAAGAAAAGAAAATTTTGTACTTGCTGAAATAGGTCGTGTGCACTAACTAGCACATGAAACTATGATATACTAGACCTTATTCTATAACATAGACTAGGTGACATATTTTGTCAGGCCGTCTAAAGGTTCGAAAAAACTTCTTATTTGGGTGACATTACGAAATGTATACCCTAAAGAAAAGACCGTTTTGTGCTTGCTGAAATAGGTCGTGTGCGCTGACTAGCACACGAAACTATGATATAGGTACTAGATCTTATTCTGTAACATAGACTAGGTGACATAATTTGTCAGGCCGTCTAAGGGATTGAAAGAAATTCTTATTTAGGTGGCATTACGAAATGTATACCATAAAGAAAATAAAATTTTGTACTTGCTAAAATAGGTCGTGTGCACTAACTAGCACATGAAACTATGATGCACTTCTGCACTGGTGCTATAATTTGGTATTTTATCAAATAGCTCAGTAAAACACAATTTAAAAATACCACTTCTAATTACGTTGTTGAAACTAAGTACATATTACTAGTGATGGCAAATTGGATCCACTTGCCAGCAGCGTTAGCATGCACTTTTGTATTTAAATTAAATCTTAAGAAAAGAATCCACATTGGATGGTTTAGCGAACTCATAGATCGTGACCTATTTATACACGACACGTTTGCACGACACGATTGCAAACCTGACAACGCTTGAAATATCTCCGGTCATGTACGTACAGTCGGTACGACAAATCTTCGAACGATTTTAGTGAGTTGCCTTATTAAAATCGTTCGAAGACTAAGTCGTACCGAGTGTACATACATATGTACATACATACAGCTGCATTTTTGGATCTTGTCCGTTACGTCATTAACAGCGTAGTTAAACACAGATATACGTAAAATATTCATCACCGCTATTTAACGTACATTAGAGAGAAATGTCAACATGACAATAAGTCGATTCATATTGATATTACTCATGACGTAACGGTCAAGATCCAAAAATTCGATTGTACATGCAGATGTAATATAAACGTCACCATTACATATACCTAACATACAGTCCTAATTCCACCTTTCAATTGGTTTGTGGTTATCTAAATTTAAATACTTTTGCCTACAACAAGGGGTACAGTGGCCTCCTTGCGGTGGTGTTGTTACTGATTTTAGTTTTGCGATAATCAATGCAATAAATATATATTGGAATGGGATAAGAAACTTAAAAGAATATTTAAAAATTACCTATAATGCACTACAAAATAATAATCACCAAGAAATTTCACAAATAGTTCCTATATATATATGCTGTGCTCATTTTTTAAAAATTTATGTGAGCGATGTTAATAAACTAAAGAAGAATAAAAATATATCACATTTTTATAAGAAATGTCTAGCAGCAGCAATTAACATAAACAGCTTTCAACAAATGATTTTATGGTACGAAGCGTTCATGACAGTTTTAATTACAAATAGTAAATGTTATTATTAAGAAAGTTTGCAAACCTTGATTAGTATTTGTTCAAATGAAACAATCGAATTTTCGGATAAAGCATATGATATCAACACCGAGAAAAGTGTTCCACCGAAACTTCCTACGTATAAATATAGCCCATTCACACGCTTTTTTGAGGAAATATTAAATAAGATAAAAGACAAATCATTCATTGATTATCCTAAATGTGGTGTGAGTAATGACTATCAATCACTTGAACTAGCGTCATTAGTTTAAAAAAAATATATTCCATACCTTCCGTTGTGGTCATGTATTTTGCAACCATTAATTTCAACTAATAAGCCCGGCAAATGTAGTAATGCTATTGTTGAGCTATGGTTCGGGATTATTAAAAACCAAATTTTGAACGGAGAAAAAAGGTTAAAATGCAGCAGATTTATTAAAAAGGTTAGGATAAAGGTAAATGCGACAATAACTGAGCTGAGATACGTTTGGGCTTACCTAAAACTAACTACCTAACTACCTAAAAGTCCTTCAAACTTTGATAACGAAGAAGGTTGGTCGAAAAAAGGCAGAAGTCGTATAGGCTATTTTAATCAACCACTCCTCAAGAATGTGCAACATCAAGAGCCTTCGCATGCCAATTCTCCGTCAAAAAGAAGCTGTTTGTATAGTCCTTCAAACAAACCTGAAATTCAAGATCCTCATCCATCCGCATTGCAGAATTATCTTCTTCCTGATACTTCCTACTATATAAATGCTGCTTTGAAAGGAATTTCTTTTAAAATTGGTATCTACAAAAACGAGCATAATAAAATCATACTAGGCAGTTCAGATTTTAAAACCTTACACTATTCCGAAACTTGTTCCAATTACAGAGAAAGTTGGCTTAGTGATCATGTAATAGACGCATGTGCAATATCCTACCTACGTAAGAGAAAAGATGTATGCTACATTGACAGTTTGTCAGGTTATCTTGCTTTCAGTGATGCAGCAGGTAGTTATAATTTTTTTTTCCTTGTACCTCATACCTTACAGTTATCACAACAATCACTGGATATTATTACTCTTTTATATACCGATGCGAAAAATTTATATTTTTGATCCAGCGGGAGAAATTCCGCATAGACAAGAGGAACTTTTCAAATTAATTAAAAAGTTTATTTCAGTTAGGGGCAGGGTTAATAGTGAGGAAAAAACTGAATTCTAGAACATGGAGTTTGGGCAAAATTCCCGCATGAATTCCCACACAACAAGACCGCTACAACTGTGGAGTTTATTATTTTATTATTATTATTTATTACATACAAAAGCTGTCACTCGAAAGTAATATAGAAAACCTTTGGTAGAGCTTTAATCGAGACTTTAATGTGAACATATATCGAAATACATTAAGACATATCTCTTAAAAGCATCAGAAAATATGGCGGAGGTGTACATTATTTGTGGTCAACAGAAAACTGGTAGCTCTTGGCTACTATGCAATATTTGCAACAGGTGGACTCATTTCACTTGTTTGTCAACTCTGATATCGGAACATGATGCATCTCGGCCAGAATATGAACACCACTGTACTCTTTGCACCCATCAAACGCCATTTTCCAATACAACTAAATAATGTCCATCAAGAACACTATACTTTCACTCCATCTTCATATTACAATTAGCAAAACACTGCTGACTTATCCATTCTTTATCTATTTCAATTAGTAACCGGGGCAGGCAAAACCATGGGGTTAGTCTGTGTTATAGACTAAGGCCTAGTATATCTTTGTTTCATGTGCTATTTAGTGCACCCGACCTATTTGAGCAACTAGGAAATTTTATTTTCTCTATGGTACACATTTGGTATTGTCACCCAAATAAGATTTTTTTCGAACCCTTAGACGGCCTGACAAAATATGGCACCTAGTCTATGTTATAGGATAAGGTCTAGTATATGATAGTTTCATGTGCTAGTTAGTGCACACGACCTATTTCAGCAAGTACAAAATTTTCTTTTCTTTAGGGTACCTATACATTTCGTACTGTCACCCAAATAAGAATTTTTTTCGAACCCTTAGACGGCCTGACAATATATATCACCTAGTCTATGTTATAGAATAAGGTCCAGTATATCATAGTTTCATGTGCTAGTTAGTGCACACGACCTATTTCAGCAAGTACAAAAGTTTCTTTTCTTTAGGCTATACATTTCGTAATGCCACCGAAATAGGAATTTTCTTCGAACCCTTAGACGGCCTGACAAATTATGTCACCTAGTCTATGTTATAGAATAAGGTCTAGTATATCATAATTTCATGTGCTAGTTAGTGCACACGACCTATTTGAGTAAGTACAAAATTTAAATTTTTCGATGGTGTATATTTCGTAATATCAGTCAAATATAAATTCTGTCAAGTGAACTGTATTATTGAGGAAGAGTTAGGAAATCTATTAGATGTATTAGTTAGTGTACGGAGCATATTTTAGCAATGGAGGATGTAATATGGTCTTCCGTGTTCGTATATTACTGTATAGTTTGCACTCTACATTTTATGTAACTCTATGGAAACATTGCTAATTTCGTTACTAATTTCATACAAGTAAATTTGCTTGTCACTAAAGTTATGTTGTAATCACGAAAGATGATCCCTGCGTCACACATAGAACTCAATCAACGACATTCAAAGAATAATTTTCATATCCAAATATGTATTTGTATGACAAGGACAGCCTGGATGACAGTGTGTATTTCGAAACTTTGCCTAACAGAGACGTACGGCTCGTGCAATTCACTTGAATAAGACAAAGACGAGATTAGTTCCTATATATTTCCGCTTCTTCACTTAAAAATTTGACATAAATTTGACTATGTATCTCCGTATACATTTGATGGAACTGTCATTGATTTCGTCCTTACAAATACGTATTCGTTGTCGTCAATTTTTTTAAGTATTTTTTTTAACTAAAATGACAATACATACTAGAACATTACGGTAGGTGAAATTGTAACAACTTGTTTTAAATTTTTACGGTCTGTCAATAAAGCCTCACGCACTTAACCCAAAAATGAAAAATGTCATAGCTGCTATATTCATTTTGATATTTACAGTATTTAACATGACGCCGAAGTACTGATTTGATTCATACAAATCTAGTTGTTGACGCAGGGATCATCTTTCGTGACTACAACATATGTTGTATTCGTTATACGTCATGGGTTAAATACTACTTTAAAGTTTGACTTTAGATATGACGTCTCATTTAACTTATGAAACATCTGTTTCGGGTTAAAGTTAACTTCAATATTTAAGGTAACTTTAAATTTATTATGAATGCGGCCGTAAAAATTATTATTTTTGTAAGAATGTTATACAAAGTTCTTAAAGTCTACCGGAACACTTAATTATTTTATGCTTTAAAAAAAATTCTAATTAAAGCTTGTTGTTCTTTGCTGTGTGCTATCCTTGCATCAAGTGCGTTTAGTTTAGGTTAGTTGAGTTTAGTTCATTTACTACCAGTGGCATTAGAAGTATAAAACACGTGAATATATCTCGGTCATGACGAGCATAATATTAAAATACAAACCAAACAGTGGCGGCTCGTGGTCAATTATACTGGGAGGTCAAAAATAAATTTAAAAAATAGGCATACTTAAAAAAATATAAATATTTTACCTTTAAATTCCGCTTTAAATAGTCTTAAACTGGAGGTCCATTCTTCGTTCTTTAGCAGTGGAAAAGTGTTGAATAACACGTTCGTTAAAATCGCATATTCCTTCTTCTCTCTCTTGCCCCATGGTGTTGCGTAAGGTCTTTATTCTATTTAAGGTCGAAAAACAACGCTCACTTTCAACAGTTGTCATTGGCAGTGTGCACAGTAAAGTTAATAAATTGACAGTTTGAGAAAACGTAAAACTTTAAAATAAAATGTTTCCTCTACCAAATTTTGTACATTTTCAAATGAGAAATAAAAAAATTTGATTAAAATATATAAAAAATTCATTGGAAATATGTATACTGTAAATACGGTTACATATTTGAACAAATTTTTAATATATTCCAACGATATATTTCCTACCATTTGAAATGTATAAAATTCAGTAATGTAAACTAACAAGACAAATCAGCTTATAAAATCACATGTTAGATAAAGCTGTTTTTTTGGAAGCAAGGGCATGATGGACTTGAGGGGGTATCTAGCATGCCTATTCCTCGGACTATGTCATGACCAGGGCTGGTGACTGCACACCAGTCAATACCAATGTGCGTGGTGAAGAGCCACATCCTACACGAGGTGCTTCTGTTCTATGCTAAACACATTGGATCTAGACTTGCCTCTCGATAAACTGGCCTGCTTTCCCTGTGGGTAGCCCGCAGGGAATCAAACTCCCTGCTCAGCTGTCGTGTCGTGGCCTAGAGTTTGCACATGGGACCGTACGGCGCCGATGGTGGGCTTTTCTTTTTGGAAAGTCTCATCATCGTCAAACCAAGCTCCCGGCTGGTGCCTTGCACCTACCGGGAGTTGGGGGGCCTTGGCTTAATTGCCTGGGTCGAGAAGAGACAACCTCACAAAAAACCGAAATCCTAAGTTTGTGGTCGAGCTGATGGGATGCGTGGCTGAATAGAGGATCAGTCCCTATCGATCAACCCTTGGGGCAACGAGCGCACCCCATTGCATAAATGCCTTACCCGCGTACCGGGGCGCTGCGCTGGGTCGACCTACTTTTCCCCTTACTCGTGGGACTCACATAATGGAACCGCAAGATTATAAAAAACCCAATAAACCCAAATCTGGGGACTCTGAAAAGAGACACCCAAATAAACCTGCAAAGGTATCTACAATGGATGCAAGGGCTGGACGCTCGGGAACCGAGAATCCGAAACCGAGATCCAAACTCTCCGCCGCCGAAAGGCGCAAACGTAAGGCTGCAAGGCTAGCCGCTTTGACCCAGCCGGGCAGCACTACGCCCAAGCCACGCGGTGACTGCGGGGGTGAAGCGAAACCTTTCTGAGGGCAGCTCACCGAAAGCAGTCACAAAGCGGATAAAGACAGGTAATCCTGCACCCAAATCCTACAAGAAGGCACTCGCGACAATCCGGATGGCCATTGTGCCTGAGGATTTTCCTGAGAGCTCCATCTCGCAGGAGCAGGCAGACCAGATCCGAAACTGCTTGTTGCTGGAAATAGACAAGATAGAAGTCGGAGGACCGGAACCAGGCTTTAGCGAGGTCCGACACCGTGGGGCTGTGCTGAGGGCGGGCTGCCTAGGCACGAGCACCTGATTGTGGCTTGCGGGCGCTGTCCGAAGCTGTACCCCCTGGGAAGGTGCCAAGCTGAAACTGGTGAGGGAGGAAGACTTGCCAAAACTCGTCAGCTTGGGTTGCTGGCCCTCCCGTGGAACCTGAGAAGCTTCTGCACCGACTCCAGGTGCAGAACCGTAAACTTAGCACTGGCTCTTGGAGGGTGCTCAGCACCAAGGCTGACCCGAAAGGGCAGCAGGTGGTGTTTGCCATGGATCAGAGCCAGTGGAAAATCATCAAGGATATCTACGGTGGTACACTGCGTATCCAATTCTCCCTTGTACTGTCCCGACTTTTGGGACGGAGGGAGAAGGAAGAAGCAGGAACCACTGAGGACGCGGAGATGGAAACTGCCCAGGCAGGACCATCTGCACAGCTGTCTCCGGAGCCTGATGGAGACGCAGATACTGAACGAGCTGTAGGTTTCCCACAGTCTGCAGGCACTGCGTGTACCATCACGGACCTCCTTACAGACGCTCAACTGGTGGACGATCTCCTGCGAACTCCGCCAGGCGAAACACACACAGCAGAACAGGAACATCAACATTCCTGAAACTGCTGCAGATTAACCTCCACCACTGTAAGGCGGCCTCAGCTGCGCTACAAGTTTTTGCGGTAAGTAAAAACATTGATATAGTTCTCATACAAGAACCCTGGATTGCCATGGGTAAAGTAAGCGGCTTAGGGATTAGCGGATGGACCCTGATACACAGCGACATCTTCAATCCCAGAGCCTGCTTGCTTATCAAAACTAATTTAAATTTTCTGCTTAGGGATCACTGTACTAGGGACCTAGCCGCAGTAAAAATCCAGTGGATGGAGGGTACCGGGGCAAGAAACCTAATTTTGCAGTCTGCCTACCTCCCGTACGACCAAGAGGATCCACCTCCCACCCCGGAAGTGAGAGCACTGGCGGCCTATGCGGGAGACAGCAAACAGGAATTCCTGCTCGGATGTGATGCCAACGCCCACCACACCCTGTGGGGTAGCACAGGCATCAACAAACGAGGTGAGTCACTTCTAAATCACTTCGCTGCAAACGGAATAAGTATACTTAACCGCGGAAATAAGCCGATTTTTGAAACGGCTAGCCGTGCGGAGGTTATCGATATCACCGTCTGTACATTGCGCTGTGCGAAGTGGGTGGTGCAGTGGTATGTATCGGATGAGCCGTCTCTCTCTGATCACAGGTATGTAAGACTCGATATTGAAATACCACAGGTAAGTCATATATCGTATAAAAATTCTAGGAACTGTAACTGGGACGCTTACCGGAAGCGCCTGACAGAGGGACTAGAGCAATGCCCCAAAAAGATAAGCACCGCTGCCGATATCGAGCTTTTAGCCGACAGCGTGCGGGCTGCTATGAAAACTTCTTACGATGAAAGCTGCCCCACTAAAGTCAAAACAACAAACAGGGATACACCATGGTGGACCAGGGAGCTGTCTGACTTAAGGGCGGCCACCAGAAGACTTTACAATAGGGCGAAAAGATCTGGATCGTGGAACGAATATAAAGTGTCCCTGACTAGATACAATTGCGCTCTGAGAAAAGCGAAACGGGAATCGTGGAAAAATTCTGCCAGGAGCTAGAGGGAGTCTCCGAATGCTCCAGAATTCGTAAAGTTCTTGCCAAAGAAGGACCCTGCAGAATAGGGACACTGAACAAGCCAAACGGCGATAAGGCCGAAACAGGAGAGAAGGTTCTCAAACACCTCTTAGAGGTGCACTTTCCCGGCTCTAAGACCATTCACACCCAGACTGGGGGGGGGGAAGGATGTGTGGAACTGAGCTATGCTCAGATACCTAACTTAAGAGCGCGGGAAGAAGACTGGAACCTCGCACGGAAAATAATTCAAGTCCAGTTTGAAGGATTCGATGGGCCATCGAATCCTTCAAACCCTTTAAATCGGCGGGCACGGACGGCATTTTCCCGGCACTGTTACAACAGGGCCTGGAGCCGCTGTCCCCAATTTTATGTACCCTACTAAGGGCTACCTTAGGTACGGGTTACATACCAAATAGCTGGAGAGAGGCTCGGGTGGTCTTCATTCCTAAACAGGGCAAGGCGTCCTACAGGAAGAGAAGTCGTACCGGCCCATCAGCCTTACCTCTTTTCTTCTCAAAACTTTAGAGAAGATAATTGACAGACATTCGAGGGACTCCGTATTGGCAAAACTGCCTCTAAACGAGAACCAATATGCCTATCAACCTGGAAAATCTTGTGAGCAAGCTATTCATGAGCTTGCCCGGCGACCGGAAATTGCCTTAAGCAACAAAGAAGTCGCGCTGGCTACCTTCCTTGATATAGAGGGCGCCTTTGACAGGGCGTCCTTTCTGTCGATGGGTAGGGAACTTCAAAGACGTGGAGTCGAGCCAACGGTGACAAGGTGGATCGACGCCATGATAAGAAACAGGATGGTTCATGTGTCACAGAACCTCTGCACCATAAAGGCGACCGTGGCAGCTGGCTGCGAAGAAGGAAGCTTTCCAGACTTCAGTGTCCGACCATCTTCGGCTCAAAGATACCCGTATCCTCTGAGGTCAAATACCTGGGGGTGACTCTGGACGCCAAATTGACGTACAAACCACACCTGGAACAGGTAACAAACAAAACCACGAGGGCCTTTTGGGCCTGCAGAGGAATGTTTGGCAAAACGTGGGGGCTGAAACCTATGATGGTACACTGGCTGTACACGAAAGTTATAGTACCCTCTATAACTTACGCAGCATGGTCTGGTGGCACAAAGCTAGTTTGGGCTATGCGGCCAACGTACTCAGTAAAGTCCAGAGGATTGCCTGTTTAGGCATCACTGGAGCCATGTCTCCGACGCCGACAGCGCGATGGAGGTGATCCTTGGGCTTCCTCCGCTGTAGCTTGTTTTGTGGTAGGAGGCAGTCTTGGGGGCCTACAGAGCAAAATGTAGTGGATGCAGTGGCTTCTCCGGTAGAACGGGGAATCATACCGGCATCTTCACCTACATAGAGCAGACAGTACCACTGTCCATGAGGACGGCCCAAAAAAAAAAGCTGTTTTTAATATACCGGCAAAAAGTTAAGTGAGGTTATAATAGCATGATTTCATTTCTGTAAGATTTATTGTACCTACATATATTACACAACTCGTGCATACAAGAATTATTTTATATTAATTATTTTAGTGATTTAATATTATTAATATCATGTCTTTTGCTTTTTAGACAAGTAATACGTCTGTTAAAACTTGCCATTAAATGTGTTGCACCCCAGAAGATATTGTTAACCTTATTAAATTTTAAAAATTCTTTGTTTGTTTCAGTATGGACAGGACACGTCACGTTAAGATTAATTCATTTCTTTACATTCTTATATACAATTTTTGATATTTTAGTCCATAAACACATATCGACGGCTATAATATTCATTTAAATATTTTAAAATGCTGCATACCGTTTTATTAGCCACTGTTATAAAACTGTTTGACCACAGCTTTCACACCCTATACCTACACTTATATTAAACTATAACTATTGAATTGTTCGCAATTAAAAATAATCAAAATAGTACGAAAATAATAATAACATAACCTAAATAGCAAACTATTCCAATTCCAATTTTATTCTTAAAACTTCAAGGATTCCATCTACCGTGATAAATATCAACTATTCTGCCTCCCTAAAATATAGAGGGCTGCACTAGTTCCATTTTAAATCTTGGCGATCAATGCGTGCTTATGACCCAAACTAGATTATATGCTTCGTACGTTCGCGTCGGTTCGGGCGCTGCGAGTTCTTCGGATATTTGCGCGTAGCTTTAATACAATGAGGACAGTTTGCACCACCAGCCAGTATAAATGTAACTATACAAGAAATGTGCGAATGAAACTGTGTTCACTCTTTTCATACAGGATATGGTGTTGTATTTCTCTTTATTTATTTATTACATGTTCAGTACGTACAATTCAAGGTATCTTACTACACTACAATGACAACATTACTAACATGACCCCAACCCGTATGCGACTCGCGTTACAGAGGGTGCGCACTCGATTTCGCCTCTATTTCGTAAAGTAAAAAATTCATAATTTTGACACCATGCAGATAATCAATTGAAATTTTGGATTTTGGATTAACAAATCATACTCTTTCTTTTAGTGATATAAATTTAATTCAACTCTTACCACAAAGAGAGGTGAATTTTTCCATGCCTACTTCAATGCTTGTAACTTTGTTCATAATTAAGTTACTAGAGAAATACTCCAAAGTTAAGCTTTTCTTGTCGTTAATGACCGATTTGTGACAAAAGAAATCTTCTATTTGTAAAAAAGCGATTTTTTTGCCTGTATGTACTTTCGTGAGTAACTGTTGGTGTTTTTGCCTTATTTATCACTTCAGCATTTACCCATTAATCTGTCTTACTTTCTTGTTTTTGTTTCTGCATCCTACTGCAACATGATTGTATTTCTTGCATAATACACACTTTTTCTTATATGCAGGACAACTTCGAGGGCCATGGATTGTCGCACATCTCTTGCAATGAAATTTCTCCCCTTCTTTTACTTGTTGCCCTTTTTCTTCTTTTGCTTGCTTTTTTTCTTTCCACTCAGCCGTATTTGGATTTTTCTGCTTTCACTGCATTTACAGGTATGTCTACCGTGTCATTCTGTATAACTTTTATTTGCTTCTTCGTTATTTCATAATTTCGACATGTGTCTATTACTTCTTTTAACTCTATGTTTTTGAGATTCAACAATTTCTCTTGTAAATGTTTGTCACTGCATCCAAAAATTATTCTACCTCTCAACATCTCATCTTTATCTTTGAACTCGCACGACTTTATTAGGGTTTTTAGCTCTTGTATGTAGTGTTCGAACGTTTCTCCTAATTCTTTACTTCTCTTGTAAAAGCGGAATGTTTCATATAATACATTTTTTTTCGGATTGCAATATTGTTCAAATTCTTTAATAACTTTCTCATAATCCTTCTTATCCGCACCAGCCATTTGAAAATTATTGAAAATTTCGACACCTTCTTCTCCAATGAGATTTAGTAACACAGCAACTCGTCTTTAACTTGCATAATTATTAACTCCAGTTGCCAGCTGCATATATGTCAAATACTTGTTTAAATTTTATAAAATTGTCAGCCACGTTTCGTTCCCATATTAATGGCGGTGGCACCCTTGCTTGCAAGCGAATCGAAGTCTGGCATTTTTCTATTATTTATTACTTTTCTATTCTGTCTTGATGTCCGCACTATATTCTTTCACTTTCTTCCTTTTATTATTTACTCTCGCAGGGCCATGTTGTATTTCTCTTTATTTAATTATTACATGTGCAATATATCTACAATTCAAGGTATACTACACTACAATGACAACATTACTAACATGACCCTACCCTGTATGTGATATATTATTTTCGGTTGGTCCGCGCATACGTATACATTGAATATACAACATATGGAGCAACTTGGTAAATTTTCTTTGAAACGTGCAGTTGTTTTTGCACTGTTTGGTGTAGATTGATTCTATATTGCACATCTTTAATAGTTGTAGTTCGTGTAACTATGAAAATGGTATTTATCTTACTTTTGTTAAAATGGAACATCCTAAATATGTTTGCAATTTTGAGATCACAGTAAGATTTTACGGTGCTCTTGTGTATGCAATTACGTCTCTATCTTACGTCACTCTCGAAATATTTACGCTTTTTTGTAATTTTTACAAAATCGATGTGCCCGAAGAAACATTTTTTTAGATCGATATTCAAGTAAAAGTTAAATTTTTTAGAAGCTTACTAACAAAATATAAATGAATCTTCAGAAAAAAGTAAAGTTGCCATTGTTTTTAATGAAAACTAAGATATGGTAAAAAACTCTTTCACCCATTCTAACCATTATTTATTGTTAGAACATAATATGGACATCAGTTTATATTCCTGGTTTCGGACTATTTTAGCAAATTTGCGTTATTGTTTCCTTTGCGTAGAGCTGTTGCCTCAGGGATTGTTAAATATCTCAAAGATTTGGTATTTTTGCAGTATGGCGTTCGTAAAGTAGTGATTACGGATAATAGGCTTACATTTTGTTCCAATCAAAATCAGCAGTTGCTGAGGATTAAGGACTTATTATATGAAACCTTCTTACACTACCCAGAAAGTTTTTCTATAAATTATAAAGAAAAGAATAAATAAAATACGAACACAAGTACAAAGTCAATTGGTAATATATATAGATCAACAACAACTAAAGTAAGAATTAAAGAAAGACAGACATTAATACAGCCAATAATAATACAAAATGATTTACCACTATAAAACAGACACTAAAAAAATCTTCAAAGTAACGTCTATAAATTAGTTTGCAGAGACTATAATAAACTGTTAAACACTGTTTCTCATAACATCATCTCTGAAACCGCATTGGGTTTGTGGTGCTGGTTAACATTTCTGTTTGTGCATAAATCTTGTAATATAATTAGTACCAAATCTAGTATACAGAGATTCTAAATGATAAGAAAGGCGTTGTTCACAGTTCCGCATATTTGCAATTTTTACATCCTTAAGAATTTTATATATGTATACCAATATATAGACATTCTTCAAAATGATAATGCAATTTTTTATTTTAAAGTATAGATCGTGATTAAATTCAATGTCATAGCTCTTACGTATACGATGAAAGCACCTTTCACTATGCAACATAGGAATAACATGAACTGATTTAAATCGTAAACACATGGCAAACAATATTTTGGAATATATTATTATTTTAATCATGAACCTCTAGACTAAGTGACAGCATAATTGTTCCGGAGAGTATTGGTTATATATGAAATGCGTTTGTAATAAATCATTTTAAAATATTACCGTACTGTAAAGTTAAAAAGCGAAGAGATTGTGAAGAAATAGAATGAATTATTTTAGGAAGAACTTTATTTAACGTGGTTACCATAAATAATATTTTAATAATGACATCATGCACAAATAAATATTCACTCTATCGGGAAATGATTGCTTTATTGCAAGATCTGTAGAATAGTGGCAAATTAAATTTATACCGTCAAAGATAGCGCCTTAGTTGTTACTAATACTTACATATATTAATGAGCGGCTAAATAAACAGATCATCAATGTCTTCTCTTTATTGCAAATTATCGATATAGTTCGTTTTCGTTTATTAATGCATTTACTATTAATTCTAGACCTGCAGAGTCTTTTTTATTAGTAGTATATTATTTTAACAGGTTCCTTTAATAGCAAAAAAATCTGTTTCTTCAGTAATTAGAAAATATTTAGAAATCAGTAGGACAACTGAAAAAAAAAGTTAAATAACAGCAGATGAATAATAATTATTATTAGTGCCGTATTACGTACAACTACTTTTTTCTTCTTATGCAACCTAGCAAATAATACATTATAATTCAAGAACTCTCGATCTGTAATAACAACTTATTACTTACAATTAGTTTGTTTAATGAATTGTTTGAAAATTACCAAAATTTACTATGATTTATATTATTGATCTACTAGTAGCATTTTTTAATATCGTATTAGTGCAAATTGATATTTTTATTGAAAATTGTTATGAAATAAGTGTAATTAATTGTTTATTTAATGATATATCATTATTAGATCATTCTTTAAAAGTAATCTGCTATTAAATACACAAACTGAAGGTATTCCTAAATTTAAAGAAAATAAAAAATATATATTTCCGAAACTAACGAATTTAGACATAGGAAATGCTTAGCGATAGGTGAAAGCACATATACATAAGAAATTCCATCTTTTAAGAAAATAAAATCTAAAGTATACATTTGAAACAATTAGAATATCGCATTTTGTTGTTCGTCCTGACTTCTGGTGTAGCAAATTTGAAAATTAAAGCATATTCTTCAATTTAGTATGTAAAATAAATGATTCCTTATTAATCTCTTTTTAAGATACGGAGTGTTCATTTCATAGCTATGTCGACATATTATAACTGTTTTAATATCCTGTAACCTTACATCGTAAGCGCAAGGACTATGAGGTCAACTCATGAAAAGATATATGGGAGCTTGCGTCATTACAAAGGCACTGATCGCCCTAATATAAACATGAAAACCCTGAGGATTTCGCGAAACTTTGAAACTTTTTTTTATAGTAAAAAATGAATTAAAAGAAAACAATTAAAATTAACGCCTCTATGAAAGAATAGAATTAATCCCAGTGTTCGCTTCTACTTACTAATTCAGATACTAATATATAAAAACGTGCTGCGAGCAACCTAACATAGGTAATAGTCGCTCGAGAATGTGTATCTTATGAAACATAAATTGATAAATAAATGATAAAAAAATCTAAATAAATTATACTATTGTCCATGAGGTCGTCATAGGTGATAATCACACTGTGGCCATGAGTATATTGTGCTCTCTTGTTTTACTTTCCTGTTTAACGTCCGACTTCCGTCTTAGACAAGAATCGCAGTATTCTTTTGATAGGTCAATACCTTATCCCCACAGGCATTAACTTCTTAACATCGAAGCTTTATTTCCTAATGTCACTGAATGTCTCGCAACAACATAGTGCGTAAAGAAGTACTTCATCAGCCTCCTGACAACCTAGGAAATTGTAATTATATGAAAGAGCCAAGTTGTACCTAAAAGTGCTTTTTTAGGTGTGAGTATTTCGTTATTATCCGGATAATTCGTCTCAAATTGTTCCTACTGTAAGTAAATAGATGCCTAGTCCTACTACAGCTCTATGATCTCTCCGGAAAAGCTTTAATAGTTTCCTCCTTGGTGATTCTCTACTAGTAATCACAATGTTTTTGCCTTATCGTTGTCTCTATCTCCAAGTCGAGAACCTCTCGGATTAGCCCACATACTGATTCTGGCTTTAATAGGTAGGTATATTTAAAGCATTTCAGGCTAATCTGTTGGCTTTTTGGTGACCTTTTATAGTAGAGCGTCTTGGAGCCCAAGCCAGATTAATTGTATTTTTTACGTTATTAAAACAATTAATCAGCACCTGCAAACTTTGCGCATAGCATTTAGGCGGTACTATCCAAATAAGCCACAAAATCAATATCAAAATGAAATGTAGATTGAAAACCGGGTTATTGTCAATGCAAAATATTTAACCATTTCTGTAGAAGAATACAAAACTTTTATTGAAATGACATCTAATTTATTGTTACAAGAAAAATTAGTGTTACTAAATTATATCGAAGGCTTCCACCATTTGAGTCTCTGTTTGAAGAGATTTCAGATTTTAATCGCGTCATAGAAAAAGAGCACTTAGTTTTGGTCCTGAAGAAGCCACTTGCATTAGTGGCGAAACGTCGAATTTGAGTAAGTTACTGTATATATTTTTGTATGTTTAATAAATAAAAAATTAAATATTTTTAATTTTCTTATTTGTTTTACTTTTGTATTGTATGTATATATTTACTATGACGCGGTCAAAACCCCCGTTATGGGGGTTGTTATGTTATTATTTGCTACTATATGTATATACATATGTATATGTAGATATTTATCTGCGAAAATGAGTTTTCAGCTTCTGTGCGGACATTAAGTATATCTGGAAGACAATAACGGAGTACTGGTAATTAAAATATTATTAACGCTGGATACTCCAAATAATCTTAGGCAAGATGGAAAAACCCAGTTATTGATTCAGTTCTTTATTGAAGTGTCAAATTGTCGTTCTGGAATGCGAACTTCCTCAGGACAAACAATTTGAACATTTATACTAAACAATTAACATTAATCGAAGTTGTAACTTTGATGAATAAGTACATTATAAAGTTATTCAAACACAACTGTCTACATTTTAAAACCATACTTAAATGCCATTTTAGCCGATCTAATATTTATTGTTACAAGAAAAATTAGTGTTTACCCTGTTATTAAATTATACCGAAGGCTTCCACGATTCAAGTCTCTCTTTGAAGGCTTCCAGATTTTAATCGCGTCATAGAAAAAGAGCACTTAGTTTTGGTACTGAAGAAGCCACTTGTACTAGTGGCGAAACGTCGAGTTTGAGTAAGTTACTGTACAGTGGCGAGCTTCTAAATCGACACCACCGCTAGCTAACGACGACCTTATCTACAATAATAATATCTACTATAAATCCTAACTGAAGATCGCACAACGTAACCCCTTCTACATTGCTATTAAGGTTTAGGAAATTTCGTAACGGTCTCGATGTAGAAGCTCTCCACTGTACATAACCATACTTAAATGCCATTTTAGTATGGTTTTAAAATTTAGACAGCTGTGTTTGAATAACTTAATAATGTACTTATTCATCAAAGTTACAACTTCGATTAATGTTAATTATTTAGTATAAAAGTTCAAATTATTTGTCCTGAAGAAGTTCGCATTCCCGAACGAAAATTTGACACTTCAATAAAGAACTTACTCAATAACCGGGCTTTTTCATCTTGCCAAAGATTATTTGGAGTATCAAGTGTTAATACTATTTTAATTAAGTACATATATCTTCCATAATAAAAAGTAGTACGATTTATCCTACTGTAGTTTAGATTTAAAATGTCCTGTTTGAATACGTTATTTGAATAACGTTTGAGTTAATGTTGAAATTCGAACAAATAAATATTGTGTGAAATAACTTTCATTTTTGTTGCAAATAATCTGTGTTCACACATGTATCACGTTAATAATAATAATAATAATGTTATAGTAAAAACTTATTTTGTATTCAGTATCATAGGGGAGAAGGTTCAAGTACGGGCTAGGGTCTAAAAACGGGTTAGTGTCCGTTGTGAAGCCGGAGGATCTTGCACTCTATCGTGAATCGCATGAAACTATTCCCCTAGGTCCCATTGTAGAGCGGCGAGCAGTTGGAGCCCAACAATTCATTTAGAAGCAGTGCGCAAAAAATCGTCGATTGTCGTGTTTTTTCATCGTCAAACATTCTGCAGGTATATACAACATGATGGGCACACATAGAATGTGCTGGCTGGGAGAGAGAAGTGTATACATCTGATTTATGTAAATGATCTTACCATTTTGTACGTATATTGTACTATTTGTAAGTGAATTGTACTGTCATTACTTTTTCTCATTACATTTTTCTAAAAAAATTAGGGGCAGCCCATATTTGGACCACATATTTAAACTACGAGAATTGAACAATTGTCGAATTGAACAACATGATGGGCACACATAGAATGTGCTGGCTGGGAGAGAGAAGTGTATACATCTGATTTATGTAAATGATCTTACCATTTTGTACGTATATTGTACTATTTGTAAGTGAATTGTACTGTCATTACTTTTTCTCATTACATTTTTCTAAAAAAATTAGGGGCAGCCCATATTTGGACCACATATTTAAACTACGAGAATTGAACAATTGTCCAAACATGTGCCAACTATATTAAAAAATCAAAAGCTAGCCCATATTTGGACTTTCTCCTACTATAACTACTGTACCCAATACATTTCTTGAAACATTGTTCACTTCGAAATCATTCACGGTTTTGGAGGTTGTGGTTATACAACGTACAATAATGAAAGTGAGAAAACATGAGAAAACTGAATATTCGTACCTACCACAATCATTGCAAGTGGAATAAATGCATCACAAAGTATGATACATCAAGTTTTTTATCACTACTAAATGTAAGAATCATAAAGATTTCTTCTGTGAATGGATTAATGTTCTTTAGTGAGTGGATACACTGACTTTGCCTCGATAATTCTATTTACATTATGCACATTTGAACGTTTCTAACATATGTACATATTATGGCGAAAAACTATCTCTAAGTGGTCTTTATCTTCTAACTAATCTAACGTACCTACGTAAAAATCATAGATTTTCAACTAAAAACAATTATATGATATAATTATTTGATGACCTAATACACAAAAGCCCAAAGTTATAAAAATTGTGTGGCAAATAGAATGTCTTAATCTTCCTTAATCGAGACCGGAAATAATAAAACATTTTGAAGGAGTGTTTTTTCCATTTTGTTAAAGTTGTCTTTTTTCTGGAAAGGATACTTTAGAGAAATTACGAGTTCACCTATCCAATTCCATGCCGTTTCTGTCGTATTATCATTGGTGAATTCTAGTTCAATTTTACTTAAGCAAGCTACCTTACAAAATTTCGAAAAAATCTTCCATCTCATGAAAAATTGTGAATGTGTAAATATGCGCATGAACATGTGCATATTTAATACTTTCTAGTTAGTCACATATTTTTAAATTTTTTATATTTATCTTAGGTCATCTCGCTATATATCACATTCAAGAAAAAAGACAGCAAAATGTCTGCACTATGTCAATTTTGACATGTTTTTTGCCAGATTGTGACACATATTTCATATATTTATGTACCTACCCCAAACCGTAACAAACAAACAAATATACCTACGCAAGTGTCTTAGTTTTTTTGTTTTAATTCCATTGCATCTGTACCTACCTTTTCCAAATAGAATCCGAGTAAAAATAGTTGACGGGATGAATAATAAAACAAAATACGATAAATTGGTACGATAAGAAAATAGAAATAAATATAAAATGATCCACGCAAAGAGATTATTGAAATGATAAGTAGTTACTCTAAAATCACTGCGCGATACCATTTCAATTTGAAGTTATATTATACTCTTTTCATTTTCATTTTTATTGAAAAGTACTTCACAATTATACTCTTGGTGGTATTTTCATGTAATACGCAATTAAGGATTGTAAATTAATCAACTATTTGAGACATTACGAAAATGATATAGGTTATCTATATGCCAAAATGTAACTGATAAGTATTATAACAATTTCTTTATTTTATTTTTTTATATTTCTCGCGTCTCACGCTAACAATAAAATATACGTCGCACACATTGTCACACTTGATGCCTACTTTGTTCCGAACATGTATGTGTATGTGATGTGAAGAAAATGGAAAGTGGGTTGAATTTAGTGCAGTGAATCAAGCAGTCTATTATTTCACGCTTCTCTTATCGCAGTCACCGATAAATGCTTCAAGAAGAATTAGTAATCATCCAATTCCCTTACTAAAATTTCATAATTGTCTACTTAAGCTAGGAACTCGTGTTGTATGGTTTTAATCTTCATATTGCGTTTTTACTGGGAAACACGTAATTATGTACTTCATAAATTTATTTATGCAGAAAAACATTCTATATGTGAACACATATTCACAGATATTCACACATATTGAATCAATTGTTAAACCTAAAGAATGTGCGGTACACTGAAACAATAGATAATTATATTAACCACATAGAACTAGCGAGACACCAACCACGTTGGACGAAATAATTCTTTCTGGTGGGATTTAAAAGAAGTTATTTGAAACAGCGGCAGTCAGTGGTCAGTATCAATAGTGATTCTACAAGTGTTACACAAATCCCCACATAATGATTGATACGGTACGTTAAGCAAGCCTTAATTTAGCGTAAGAAATTATCAGTTCAATACCAATTGTGAATAGTGTGTTAAATAATTTGTAAGCGAATGTTAATCTGGGTGTAACAAACGTACTTTAACCTTCATGAATATTAAGCTAAACGTATCGACTATAAGTGTCCACTAGATGTTTAAACGAATATACATACATACAACGAAATTGGACCAAAATTTACCACTTATTGTCCCATATCAATATTAATGACAATGTATCGTAATAATAACATCTCAATAATGATATAATTCTACAAATATGTGTAACAAGTGAGTAGTCTTTAAAATTATTGTATTTCTCACAAAACCAGTTTTATTTTAAATGCGACGTAACCATGAGAAAGTCTTAGCAAGTACTGAATGATTGGATCCCATTTCTGCATAAATTTCGATAAACAATTAGATTAATTCCAAACTAGACCTTTTCAATACATTTTTAATTTTTTCTTACTTTTGTGTGGAGTATTGGTTTCAACTATTCTTGGAATATAAAACGAGTGTACACTGGTCATAGAAGTATCGCAAAACTTATACAAGATAATGTCAATTGACTTTATGCTTTGTTTATTCGCAACGTTCGATACATTACTTGGCTTTTGCGCTAACTTATGTCATATCACTATGCTTCTCACTCTATTATAATACAGTGTAACCCGGTTAATGTAATATCGGTTATAAGAATACCCCGTTTATTAGAATAGAAACTTGAAGTCCCAAATTATTTCTATATGTATTCCTTAATATTTTATTCGGTTATTGGAATACCACATAATAGAATAATATCGCTTAAAAGAATATAATTCAGATAATCCTTTTCTCATATTCCCCGTATAAAAGAATAAATAGCGGCGTTTTTCTAACGTGACAAATTAATCTTTGTCGCCGTATATGAAAATTAATCTCTTTTGATTATTCCCGTTTAGATAATGGTTCAGTATATTCGACTATGCGGAACAAAAATTCTTGGTTTTATTGTAGATTGACCATTGATTATATGACGAATGCTTGTATTCAAGAGTCAGAAATTCTTTTTTATTTTCAATGGCTTCTTTCTTTACTTTGATACGCCGACATTGATGGTATTTGATAACGAGGAAGTAATGCGCCGATGTGAAATTTTTGCTTTTCAAGTTTTTAGTATGCGTCCATGTACATACATATGTATATAGGTTACACCAAATATTTTTGTATAATATCATAATGTAAGTGCGTAAATATAGTTTCTAAACAAGCTTTCAAAAATAATTTTTTTCTATATTTTTTAAAATAAGGATACTTTATTCTGAAGTCGAATTCACCTTTTGAAACTTCTCTGGTGATTTTTATTTTTTTAAATTTTTAGTTACTATTACGACTCAAGGGAAGTACCAAGTTTTATAAATAATTTTTTCTCCAAAAGCAACAGTAAAAAGATTTTCCATATGGTACAGACTTTTTGGGGTCGTACTGTATACTACTGTATACCTATACCTTAATGTTAAATGTGTACGAATTATGTGTGTATACGGTACGGATAATGGAATAACCCGGTTATTGGAATAATTTTCTTTATAAATTTTGGTATTCCAATAAGCGGGTTACACTGTAGTTTGTTTTATTACTTAAGATTCTTACTTACCAAAAAAAGGAATTTGTAAAGCGTTGCATAGTACATTTTATTTTATTCCCACTCAGATCGGCAAGGAAGCTTATAATATATCTCTACCAAACCTATATGTTTGTAATAACGAGATGATAATAACATCAGAAAATAGAATATTTAATAAAACCTAGTTGTATATTTTAAACGCATCCATAAACGATATCAATCGTACCTAAATACCTATACTGTGATTATCACCTTCGATAAATTTTGTGTTTAACTAATTGTAAGTACAGGAACATAACATCATGAGGTTAAAATAGCAGGACATGTAATCACACTTTACCGCTACCTAATAGCAAAATAAACTGCAAACATTTGATAAATAATACGTATAATATTTCCAATGGGGCCGTCCCGGATTTTTAAAAAATATTTTTATCTTGTGTACAGTAAATTATAGTGTATTTTCTTTTTTTATATTATTAATAAATATGCCAAGAAAAAATATCAAAGTTTGAATTTACCGTATTTATGACGTGATAATGGTAAATTGACAGAGAAGCTTGCCAAAAGTATGATATGGAAAGAGATAGAAATAACACATCAATGTTTTCTTAATCAGAAATGTAATCTTTCTTTTTTTGTTAGCTACGTAAACGTCAAACGAAATCCACCTTCTGTCTATCTGTATTCTGTCATAGTATTTATATGGTATTTATTTTCATATTTGTTTGATAAACTATTGTGTTATTATTTAGTGGTGTGCTTAGAGTTTTTTTCAGTTTTAATTTGTGTATTTTTTAACATCATCACCTTCGTGCTTTATTTTTATTTGAATCTTATTTGATATCAATTAATCATGAAATGTTTTGTATCTCGTTGCAAGAATAATTTTAAAATCAATCCGGAAAAGCGTCTTTATTTCCAACATATGTATGTTACAAAAAAATCAAAAGTATTTCTATATTAATATTAATAATGAAGTGAAAAGTGGCGGAGTTCAGATGCGTCACTAAAAGTTGACATCTGCTCTTCCACTCAACCATTCTATCTAAACCTAAAGCCCAAACCCAAAAAGAGAGTAGTTACATCTGCTAAAAGTGTGTTTTGGTTTATAATTAATTATAATTTCGCTCATTCTCTTCTCATGCCCTGGTTTAGCTACGTCTACATGGTTTTCTGTATTACGATGTCGGCTTTAAGAATTTGTTCACTGACTTTAACTTCAGACGCGAATGTTTTTATTGGCGCATTTTCTAATACTTTTAGCAAAACACAAATATCATCAAATTTTGGCGCTCCCATCTGCACCTAACTGCTGGCTTTTAACAAGTTCAGATTACTTCCGCTGACAATGAATCCTTGTATAGAATGACCATTTATAGTCAAGAATATATTATCACGAAGAGGACTGTCATCTCCTTGAACGAAGCATGTTTGCCAATTTTCTTCATTTCGTGTAGATGCTGTACTTGTTTGCTTGCAATGTGACCAAAATTATTTCAATATCTTTCATGGTTAACAAATACAATGCGACTATATATATATGTTAGCACACCTGATTTTTAAATTTAAATTTGTCATATTTGTCAAAGTAAAAGTCATACGAATAAAACCACTGAATTTCATTTTAACAATGGTATTTACTATTGAGCAAAACACATTTATTGTAATGGCTTATTTTCGAAGCGGCTTACAAAATGATGACGGTAATAGGATATATTCGCTGCAATCAACTTTTGAGCAATTTGTTGCAATGTATCCAGAGGACCAAGTTGATTACCGTAGCTTTACTATACACACTACAAGAATTGTTGAAAGATCTTTGAACACCGGTAATGTGGCTAAAAGTAAATCTACCGGCCGTCCCACTGTTGCTACACCTGATGTTTTGAATAATGTTAATGAACGTATTGCAGAAAATCCTCATATTTCAGTACGTCGTTTAACTCAACAAATAGGTAAAGTCCCATTATTAATTATTATTATTTTCTTTTAACCTTTCTTACGTCCTTTCCAGAACTCGCCTATGAATCCACTCGTAAGATCCTAAAAAAGCATTTACATTTACATCCGTATAAATTTACAATTGTTCAGCAACTTCATCTACCAGATTTCGTATTACGAACACAGTTTTGTTACTGGTATAATAACAATCTGCATAATAATATTGACCAGCAGAATATCACTTTTTATTCGGATGAGGCTTGGTTTTATCTGTCTGGTTACGTAAATTCCCAGAACTTCAGAACTTGGTCGGCAGAGAATCCGCAGAACTTAATCCAAGTGTCATTACATCCAGTTAAAATCGGTGTTTGGGTGGCCATGTCACGACAAAGAATTATTGGTCCGATATTCTTTCAAGAAACAATTAATGCTCAACGCTACCAAACCATTAATTTGGAATCATTTATATGTAAATCAATTAGATGGCATAGAGTTAACGAGTGGTTATTTTCAGCAAGATTCAGCTACAGCACACACTGCACAAATAACAATTAATTATTTACACCAATTCTTCCCAGACCGTTTGATTAGTGTAGGTTTGTGGCCAAGTAGATCTCCCGATTTGACGCCGCTACATTTCTTTTTGTTCCCTTATTTGAAAAACACAATATACCGGAATCAAATACAGAATTTTCAACAGTTACGGAACGCTATTGAGGAGGCAATAGCAAATATAGGACCTAAAATGTTAACTAATGTATTTAACAATTTATCACGACGAGTACAGTGTTGTTTAGCACTGGAAGGTCGACACTTTGAACATATTCTTTGAATAATTTTTGTTTAAGATATGCGTTAAAAAAACTTGTTTCATCCATCGTTTTCTATAAATCTTCCTTCTGGTATCAGTAAACAAACATGCATAACGCATCCATATGATACAAATGAGATAACTGGACATAACCTACAAAGTTGTACCTATATACGAATAACCAGGCAAGCCAATTTTTCAGTGTTGCCAAAGTAAATATTTGTTACAAACATTTATAGTCATTTATAGGTATTTAGTAAAAGTCACATCGTTTTTCTTTTTACGTGTTGACAGGATTATATACAATATAACTATTAACGGCTTTTCCAAATTCTTGCTTTACTTCTACGTTTTTACATTTCGTATTTAGTACACAAAAACTACACATTAAAGACTGACACTTCTACTACATTTTGATTCCACAACATAAATGTATTTCATATATCTGCACGTCTTATCGTCAAAACGTCTTTTTTATAATAATTGTCACTGTCAACACACATTGCTTGTACATTACTACGTTTGTCGTTGATGTATTCTTACAAGTTTAAGCCAATAAAAAGAAGTACCATTATCACGGTCACCAAATGCGCGATTTACAAATAATCGGTTTTATTTTCTTTTTTGTGCAATTCCAGTAACACTAAAATTATAATTTTTGCTATTACCTACATCAGACTATAGTAATCTTTCATAATAAAATATTTATTAACACATTTAAAAAAAACGGGACGGCCCCATTGACTGTTTACTACTACTGCTAGTCACTGTACCAGGGACAAAAACCACATATTGGGAATACTATGTGTAGCTTGTGAACAAAGTGTAAGTGTGCCATATTTCATCTGTGGCATATCACCCCAAACATACTAATATTAGAGCAGATAGGTAGTACGACTATTTTTTTTATTTAGATAGTGTGTTTTATTTAGATAGTGTAAACGTTATTGTTGACTTGGTTGATTAGAAAGGATAATTAATCTTGGTGGTAGAGGCTTACAATTTAAACATTTTAATGAAAAACCATTTATACTTCTATGATCTCTATGTCAGATGTCATTACATAATGGTAAAACTAATTTTCTTTCAATATTGACATCTTTCACACAATAGGACTTCTTGGTTTTCTCTCATAATGTAACTAGTTTTTAGATAAAATAATGTAGGGTAAGCTGGGGCTGAAAGGTCCAATTTTACTATTTCGAATTAAACCTTAAACACTAATCAAATTAACAGTTATCTGACTATGTCGAACTCAATTTTTAGTTGAATTGTCATAATAGAAATAAGTCATCCCAGATAGCACGTAAGCTTACCGCAAGCTGCATTTTCATTCGATTTTCACTTGTTTATCCAGCTTAACGTGGTTAGTTTAAATCAAGCTTACTCTACGCTTGAAATACTATAGCATACTGCAATCGCTTACTCAGCAAAGATGAGTCAAATAATATATAAGCTTAAAGTAGTAGTAAATTTAGTAGTAGTAGTAAACTTTATTCATCATCGAAGATGGTAAAATTACAAATGTTATTTATCTTTAAATCTAAATCTTACAAATATTCTTAACATATGTATGTAGAACAAAAATTCTTATGTTAGTAGATTGTTTAGCTTCTTTGTCCATCTCATTATATAATTATTTCAGTCCTTTATAATACAGATTGTTCTGTGACATGATTTCTTAGCCAAAGGTAACCTAAACGGACCTATCTGCATTTCTAATAGTCCTATCATGAATGTCTTTAGTATAAACAATAAATTTACTCATATATTCCGGTACCATATTGTGTACAATTTTATAAATAAGGATAATAGTATTAAAATAAACTCGCTGTTTAACACTGAGCCACTGCAACGTCTCCAGCATTAGCACTATTGAAGTATAGCGATTACAGCCCAAAATGATTCGCATTGCCTTGTTTTGTAATTTTTGTAATCTATTTAAATCCCCGTCATTCGATAGAAACAAAACCGTAGCACAGTATTCAAAATGCGGAGCGATAATAGTCTTATATACCATAGTTCTAGCCCATAAACTTAATTTATTACTTATTCTCCCTAAGAAACCTATCTTTTTTGCTACTTTTTTTAACAATATAGTCTATCTAGTTTTTAAATGAGAGCTTACAGTCAATAATAACACCAAGATACTTTATTTCAGAAACTATTTCAATAACTGCATTATCAACTACAATGTCAACGTCTGGAGAAACTACAGGTGTACTACTAATAATCATCGCTTTTGTCTTCAATGTGTTTATCTTTAGCTTATTTATTTTAAACCACTGCACAATCACCTTTAGGCCATCATTGATTTTGTTTGCGGCACGTAGAATGTCATCATCTGCAACACTTATTAGAGTGTCATCTGCAAACAAATTGATCCTACAATCACCAATCACACTTTCAATGTCGTTAATGTACAATATAAAGAGCAATGGTCCAAGCACCGATCCTTGTGGCACACCCGAATTGACCATCCTTGCTTCTGACTCTTTATTCTCATATCTAGTTATTTGATGTCTGTCTGTCAGATAACTTTTTAACCAAGATAGAGCTGTATCATTTATTCCATACCTACTCAGCTTTTTGACTAACCTATTTCTGTCTATCGTTTCGAAAGCTCTCTTCAAATTAAGAAAGACTGCAATCACCGTTTTATTCTTTTCTATTTTTTCCTTCCATTCTGCTATTTAGAGAGGTTTCACAAGAATGGCCTTTTCTAAATCCTGATTGAACATCAGAAAGTATATTATTCTTTTCCAGAAAAGCTTCAAGTTCGAGTGGGTAATGCGTAAAACGTTCGGCGCAAGTTTACCATGAGCTTGCAAGGCAAATATACTTTAAGCTTGTCACATGTAAAGTAGGATGCTTGATTCAAGTTGGATATAAGCTTGCAAAACAAAGTAATTTTCATAAAAAAACAAAAACTATATTTTTTTAATATCGCAACAGAAACATTCTTATTTATAATTTCTAACTTTCATTAACTTAATAACAGTTTAATCACTAATCAGTCCGAATTAAACAATACTATTCTTTATGAATTCTGCCATAGCCTGACATGACTTTAAAATCTTATGACAAGTCTTACCTAATCTTTTAAAATCTTATATTCTTACAAGGACAAAATGTATTTTTTCAAACGTAGGTAACATAACAATAAAATTCTTCTTTAATTATAACTACAATCTAGGAACTTAAGTAACATTTTAAGTATAAACATACAGACTGAGTCTAAAGTATGGAACGCCTCAATTATTACGAAAACGGTTAGCATGATTGTTATAAATTTTGGTTTGTGGACGTTTTATAACATCGAGGATCTTATGGTGGAATTTACAATGTTGTCAGATCTTCGGTGTTTCTAGAAATATAGTGAACTTTGTTATTTCAAATGGATCACCCTATATGTTTTTTGATTTTTAAAATCTTTAAAAAATATTCAATATTTTTCATGTTATATTCCCTATACCTAAATGCAACTATTTCGGAGTTATGTCCACCGAAGGTAAAATAATACATCAAGATGGCTATGATCAAATAAACTCGTCAAAAAACAAATTTTAATAGAAAATTCAAACTTAAAGCAATTACAGCAGATGCTCAAAATGTTGTCCATTTACTTCCATACAACAAGCCATACGGTCTTTAAAACTACGCAATACATTTTGCAACCTGTTTGTTCCCTCAATTCTTCTTTTCTCTGCAGTAATTCTATTTTTTAATTCTTGAATGTTAGCAGGTTTTGTTTTAAAAACTGTGTTTTTTAAATGACTCCATAGAAAGTAATCTAAAGGATTCATATCAGGTGATTGTGGGGGCCATTCGATATAACCACGTCTTCCAATCCATCTTCTGGGAAACACATTATTTAAGTATGCTCTCACCTCACGCGCATAGTGAGGTGGATCTCCATCCTGTTGCAACCAAATATCATTGTTTGGGATATTTTTATTGTCTGAAAGTTACAAATAATGAAAGTTCTAAATTAAAAGTCATTGGTAAATACTTACTTGGGTTTGGAAATAACCGAGCCAACTCAGGTATAATACTGTTTTCTAACAAATTTAAATACGCCGGACCATTTAAATTACCTTCAATGAAAAAGGGTCCAATTATTTTGTTGCTTATTATTCCAGCCCAAGCATTAAGCTTTTCTGGATATTGGGTGTGGAATTCACGCATCCAACGAGGATTATTACGTGACCAGTATCTACAAATATGCCGATTTATGCTTCCATTAATGGTAAATGTTGCCTCGTCGGAGAACATTATTTTATTTAAAAAATTTGGATCGTTTCGATCGTAACATTTTTCAATATTAGGCAGGTGTAGCTGCGATGCGACTCGGCACAATGTATTATTTAGTCTGCTCTTGAACACCTGCAAAGGATTATGGTTGCATGTAAACATCTGTTTACCGCATTTAGCGTTATAGCGGCCTATGAGAATGCTTGAGGACACGTGCGGATACAGGCGCTGCGAGTTAATTCTGTTTTTGGTGAACGAGCCAACCGAGTGACTGTGTGAATGGGAAGGAATGATTTTGCTTAATAGTTCGTTCACGAACTAGTTCGCAGAAGTGAAATAGTTTGCGGGAACTAGTTCACTGAAAAAATCTACTAAGCACATCACTAATTCGATTACATTAATTTTTATTGAACAGAATTGAATTATGTACTTACTCATTACATTATTTATTAAGACTTAACAATTTAGTTTCTATTATAACATCTATTACAACTTTACAAATAAAACATTTTGTGCATTTGCACATCAGATTAAATCTGGAGTACCAAACTCTATTAGACAAGATTTGGTAATTTATATTCTGGTGAAGTTAACGTTTCATTATTTCCAAGTTAGAACGACAGTATAAGAAACCAAAGAAATGGCGCTTATGGTATATTGTTGGAATTTGAAAATAGATCCAGCATTAGAAGCGGACCACGTGGTTTCGACCGGGTCTCATCAGCGCTACTCCGAATGCAATAATTTCACCGCCTCTCGCCGTCCACTTATGTGTACGATACTCCATACAATGGACTAATTCCAACCTCGCGCCCTCTAGTGAGCAAGGTAGGAAGTAACATACCGCAAGGACGCCACACACAAGTCGGTATACAGCAGATACCGATCTAGCTCGCACAACTCGTGGGTGGTTTTATATATACCTCTAACGAATTAATAGATTCGCCAGAACCAATATCGGTTTATACGCATGATGAGGTATTTCTATTTCTTATAGTATTTGGACTCTACCATCAATATTTACAGCAACTGGACCATTTACTATATTATGAAAACAAATTAAATTTGTTAATATTTTTTCATATAACTTTTGATTGTATAGCATTTCTATTAAATGTCTTTAAATTATACCGGTTGATTTCAAAGATAGGATAAATAACGGCGGGAAGAGGCAAGGGGTAGGTAGGAGTCTCACAAAAATTCGCCAAGAACTGGGGTCGCGTGAGTCTATCACAGCGTAGACTGTGATAGACTCACGCGACCCCAGTTCTTGGCGAATTTTCGTACCTACCCTTGCCCCTTCACGCCGTTATTTATCCTATTTCTGAAATCACCGGTATATTAAATGATATCTGTGGTTAGGTCTAGCTTATCTCTGTCTTCAATACTGCCAACTTAGAGAAATGAAAAAGCGATCGAAATGGATCACTTTGTGAAAGATAGGTATGTTTTAATAACATCTTTATTATCGATCTCTAGCGATGTTTTTAAATCGAAAACTGTGGTCAATCATAATTATCACATCATTATTAGTATAAGCGTTATATTTAAAGCATTTTCTAACATAGATCTATATGCTTGAAATAGTAAAGAACAAATATTTGTATTTATAAGCAATTTATGTTGTATGTAAATACAGAGCCTTTTATATGATAGGTTAGGATTGTTAAATTCAAGTCAGATAGCCCCTACGCTGTACAGATCCTAAACTTTTTTTTTACTGAACTTCTGTATCCTGTAAATATTGCATCAAGTCCGTCTCTACTTTAGCCCAACATGGCTTATTTGGCTACACTATGAAATCGCGTAACTAATACACTGCCTTGTGATGTGTCGGAATTTCCTGAATCTCATATATAGGTATAATCCCGTATTAATTATTTTGTTGATTTTGTTCTTTTCGAATTGTCAGAAGTTTCGTATATACAAAACGAAAACGAGAATAGCAATGTGAACCAATAATGTTTTTCTCGAAAAGATGTCAAAATAAAGTTGATGGCAGATGCAGAAATATTAAACATCGACAAAGAGGTTAGTAACTGTAGGAATCACCTCTGCTCTACTATAATTAAATCTAAGGATGAACAAATGGATACACTGAATAAACTAATCGAAGTACATGAAAAACGTGCAAAAGATCAAGAGTTAATCATTAATTTACTTAAAAGCGATTCTAATATACCAAAAAACAGTCAATATGTATTTATCAAAAACAACAAAGAAAATAAAACAAACGACGATGGCGCTCTCTACAGTAATGTAGCGAAACAATCCCCAATAAACACAAAGAAATCTTCAAGTCCAGCGACAGAATACACAGATATAAAACAACACAACAACTCCGAAGATACTACTAATCCTGGAAACAACGAATGGATCACTCAAAGAAAAAGAAGACGGCCAATATATGGTACTGCCACTGAGACACAAATTAAAGCATCCGTTAAATATGTCGATTTTCACGTCTATCGTCTTGAACCTCAAATCTCCGAACAACTTACACACTATCTCCAATCAAAAGGTTTGTCAAGAATCAAATGTACGCGAATGAATTCTAAACACCCAGACGAATACGCCTCGTTCAAAGTCTCCGTTCCGCAGGACAGTGCAGATAAGATTAGAGACCCGACTACATGGCCGCGCTTCACTTGCGTCAACCGTTTTTTAGAACGTCTGGGGAAGAAGAAACAAGAAATGTAAATAAACAAGATCTGCTAGGAAAAAAGTCTGAATTATTACTGTTGTTGAATATTCAAAGTATTAACGAAAAATTCAACGATTTAGAGATCTTTTTAGATACTCACTCACCTAAAATTGTTTGCTTAACCGAAACTTGGTCTAAAGATAGTGAATTGAATGTACGTTCGTTACGAGATTACAAATTAGTCACATATTATAGCCGATCACTTTCTCGGGGTGGCGGGTGTGCAATTTGGGCGCATGCAAGTTTAAAAACTAATCCTATCAATATACAAAATTTCTGTGTCGAAAAAGAATTTGAAGTCTGTGCTGCCAAATGGCACTATCAGTCACTGAATATAATAATCATCAATGTTTACAGACCACCGTCTGGTAATTATAATAACATTGTAACAGCGCTAACAAATGTATTAGATTACCTATACAATCATAACTATAAAATATTACTCGTGGGAGACTTTAACATCAATTTCGCCCACATGCTTAGAAAAGGAACCATGGTCAGATGTGTACGAGAAATTTAACATCTTTATGTCCATTCTGCAATACTACTATGAAATATCATTTCCCCTTAAACACATTCAGACCAAAACTCGTTTCAAGCCTTGGATCACACCTGACGTTAGCATATCAAGCTCAAAATTAACAGATTTGTATGTATTGCAGAAAAAATACCCTGTATTAAAAGATATCTACATAAAACATAAAAATATTCACAAAAAGCTGTCTAGTGCAACTAAACAATCCTATTACGACGATATTATAATGCAGTCAGATAACAGAACTAAGACGACATGGAAAATTGTCAACAGTCTAACAAATAAAACAAAAAGAAACGAAAATATCACTCAACTAGAACTAGACAATGTTAAAATAAGCTCGCCAAATGACATGGCAAACGCCTTCAATCAGTTTTTCCAAGAGCTACCGCACTCTCTAAACAAAAACAGCGCGGACCACGTTTTCCTGCAGCATCATATTCACTTTAATCAATTTTCAATGTTTTTATTTCCATTTACTGAGTTTGAGACTCTATCCTTGTTCGACAAACTGAATAGCAAGAGTTCTCCAGGCACTGATGGCATACCCGCTACAATACTCAAAGAAGCCAAGTATTTGATTAGTGCACCAGTTACTCGTTTAGTTAATTGCTCCTTCAAAGAAGGGATTTATCCCACTTGTTTTAAAACATCTATAATAATCCCGTTACATAAAAAAGACGATCCAGAAAACGTGTCTAATTACAGACCAATCGCATTGACCTCGTCTATCAGCAAAGTATTTGAATACGCTATGTTGTTGCGGCTTAATTCATTTCTGGAGAAACACGACCTCATCTCAACCAGCCAACATGGATTTAGAGCAGGGAAATCCAGAGTTACGGCGATTACAGACATATATACGTACATAATTTCACTGTTAGAAGATAAAAAGGTTCCGGTTGGTGTATTCTGTGACCTGAGCAGAGCATTTGACTGTGTTCAGCATTCTCTATTATTACAAACATTGGAGAGAGTGGGAGTTAGAGGAGCGGCATTGAAATGGTTTGCTACATACCTATCTAATAGATTTCAATTTGTACAAATCTCACTGACAAGCAATAATAAAAAACAAATATACAAATGAAATTTACTACCAATCACAATCGGAATCCCGGAAGGAACTGTTTTGTCACCCCTTCTATTTTCGATCTTTATTAACGATATTACCTCTTTTCTTCAGAACTACTTCTTAATTATGTACGCCGATGACACTACTGTTTTACTAAGCGAGAAAACCGACAACATCCAAAACGAAACAAATGCTGCACTTTATAATCTTCACAAATGGTTTAATTCTAGTAAATTGCTTCTAAACGCATCCAAAACTAGCTATGTTACCTTTTCGTCTAGTGCATCACACATTCCACCTCCACTAAGAATTAATATAGGCGATAAGACCATAAATCAGGTTAACTCAGTGAAAACTTTAGGTATTACATTCAGTTTTGATTTAAGATGGCACTGCCACATCGCAAAACTGAATTCATCTATTTCCTCTGCAATCTATAAATTAAGACATTTAACGGATATGGTAAGCTTCCAAGTGCTAAGATCAGTTTATATGGCTGATATCGAATCACGTCTACGATACGGTATAATAATCTGGGGTTCCAGCCCGGATGTCTAAAACGTTAGTATGCCAAAAGCGAGCTATTCGAGCAATGGCAAAGGTCCCTCAGACAACAACTTGCCGGCCTCTATTTAAAAACTTCGGCTTATTAACAGTGATCTCCTTATAAGTATATACTCGAAGCATCCCTATATGTACATCAGAATAAACATTCCTTACATTTAGAAAATAACCCTGTATATAATTACAACATAAGAAACCCGGATATACATGTACCCAATCATAGGCTAACTATAACATCCAAAAGTATTCTATGCATGACCATTAAAATATATAATAATCTTTCCGCGACGCTAAGACGTAAAACGTTTCGTGCGTTTAAAAATGAGCTAAAACAACAATTACTTGTAACTCCCTACTACAGTTTACAAGAATTTTTAATAAAACTATACCATAGCTTACTGGTTTCACTCTGTCGTAGCTTTAAATGTTATTTTTTATTAAACTTAAGTATTATTAGGATTACTTCACATTTTGTATACTGACGTGTCCTGTTATTATTGTTATATTCTCTATGGACTAATAAGCACTTACTTACTTACTTACTTAAATACTACTGCATACTAAGCTAGGTTCAGATTTTTTTGGTAAAAATCTGACAAGTTTTCTGCAGTTCTTGCTTCCGTAGATAAATACATTAGATTATAGTATATTACAATATAAACTTTGTAAAGATGTATCTTTTGTTACAGAAATGTGTTCTTCTTCAAATTCTACTATGCGGAATTTCTGTAGGTCAACATTCTATGGTGTTAGGAACAATGTACGATATACCAGCTAAAATTCATTACGAAATCTTTGGAGGAAATGGTAGATTAGTCCCCGCCATGAGTTTACCAAGTTTAAATAGATATTCGTTTACAAGAGCACCCCTACAAACACAGAAAAGATCGCTATACAGTGGTCTTACATATAACAGTGTTGCTTATGGAGTTGGAGGTCAGCAAATGCTTGGAGCTAACAATTCCACAATGGTAGACAGAATTCCATTGGCGTCTGAATTATTTGCTCCAGCAATAGTTAAATTTCCAGCAGCAACAAAAGGACAAATAGAAGCATATATGAAGGCACTAGATGAAGAATCTAAAGAAGCTGAAAAAAATATGAATATGCAAATCATCGTGGGTCCCCAAATCATGTTGGATACAGAAAAGCGAACTGTCGATCCTCGATCAGTTAGTTATGTTAATGTTAAACTAGGAGGCAATCAAAATGTTAATTATCATTATACATCTATATGACAAATTACATTAGAAAAATTAAATCTAACAGTATTGTAAATATGCTAATCAAGTAAATTATATGAAATAGATATATTTGTATTTTGTATATTGCTGATTAATGACTCAAAGGATTGTTTATTAGTAACGTTTATATATCAACATTAAAAAGTATACTGGTAATCTACCACTATTATCATATTTTGAATTAACCGCAATTTACTCCAAAATCACAATATGATTTTTCAGATAAACTTTGTGGCACTTTGTCAGTAGAATATTCGATTTTTTACATTTATTGTATTAATGTTTAAAATAAAATAGTTTTACTTACCTATGTGTTCATGTCTCATTCTTACAAATCGTTTAACATTGTCTAGGAAATTAAATATTCGTGTTTTCACAAATCACTAGGTACTTCATGTTCAGGATCGACTTGCCATTCGCTGTTGGGAGCAAAGTGATTAACAGCGCGGCATCATAAAAGGCGATATGATGCTGTCACAATGCCATTTGAACACAACTTACACACGCCAAACTACACCGCAAGAGTTGCAGTGATAGCCAGACAAGTAATACAGCTTACGGCACCACACATTAAAAAAAAGTTCACAATTGTTTTTATTGCAACCCATAAAATATATTTCTATATTTTTTCATCATTTTCAAGTATTAAGAATGCAAATGTGAGCATTACTCCTATTGCATATATACTGTGTTGTGTCTGAGATAGGTAGCACATTAAAACACTTATTTGATCAAAGCATTTAATAATATATAGTGATTACTAAAGATGGATTACTATAACTATATCGTTCGTCGCTCACAGATGACTGCACTATGTTCTATATATGTATTTCCGTACTTGCATGTTCACCTGTGTGCTACGACAAAAAAGTACACAAAAACCCTACATGTATAAAATGTTATTGCTCGCATAAATATATGCTATTTACACTAGTACTCATACGTAAAGGAACATTTACACAAACACATATATAACACTCCCCTCATTATTTATGCGAACAATTTTCTTATTAACTAAATCCATATCTTTCAGGTTTCTTTTTATTTCGGTTAGAAGTTCTAATATCAGATAAATCAGATAACAGTAAATCCCTGTTATCTTCAATTTGGATATCATCGTTGTTATTAATTACATCATTAACATGTGTTTCATTTGTTTTAGTAACAGAAAATTCTGAAAAGTCTAGAATTTGATTTAAATGTCTTTTCCATGTCTTTTGTATTTCTGGTATGAAAACTAAATATGTTCTTAATCCTAATTTTTCTTTAATAATGCCTTTAATCCAGGATGGTTTAGTAAATCTATAATCTCTTACACTAACTAGCTCATTAACTCTATACAAGCGAATTCTATGACCTCTATAATCTCTAATTTGTTTATTTTGTTTCTGTTTTACATTATTTTCCAAATCAGTTTTATTTTTATTATAATTATTACATTTAGGTAACATTAAATCTAATCTACTTCTAATAGTTCTGCCAAGTAATAATTTTGCTGGAGCAACACTAGTTGTACAGTGAGGTGTATTTCTATAATCCATTAAAAATCTATTTAGTAGCAAATTTAAATTATTACTTGGTCCCTTACCAACAGCATTGATTAAGGCATGCTTGATTGATTTTACAGCGTTTTCTGCTGCGCCGTTTGTGGCAGGATGGTATGGTGCTAATGACTGGAACTTAATTCCGTTAAACTTTAAGAAATTCTGAAAAGCTTCCGACACAAAAGTTGTAGCATTGTCGGAAACTAACTGTTCAGGAAAACCAAATCGTGAAAATAAATTTCTTAAATGTTCTATAGTTGTTCTACTGTCGGTACTATGTGTGGGGATAGCTTCTATCCACTTGGAATGAGCATCTATTACAACTAAAATATATTTCCCATACATAGGACCTAAGTAGTCAATGTGTAATCTACTCCAAGCATCCCTTGGATACTTCCATGGAATTAATTTTCCTAGATTTGGTGAAGCTTTGGTGCGTAAGCAATTTGTACAAGATTTAACTAGATTTTCAATATCTGTACTTAAGTTAGGCCACCAAACATAGGAACGCGCAAGACTTTTTGTTTTAACTACGCCCATATGTGAACGATGCAGCTCACGTAAAATTTTCGAACGTAACGTACTAGGTATTATGACTCTATCACCAAACACAATACAATTTTCTTTTATACCTAACTGGTGTTTAATTAAAGCAAACGCTCGATACACTTTCGATACTCTTTTTGGCCAACCTACCTTTATATAATTTAAAACTTGATTTAATACAGAATCTTTTTTTTGTTTCTTCGGCAATGTCTTCACATTTTACAGGTAAATTCTCTTCAAGGATATTAACAATAGAATATTCCAATTCGGGTTCAACAAAATTATCCTTAATAGGTAACCGGGATAGACAATCAGCATTATTTTTCTTGGAATTCACATATTCTATATCATATGTGAAATTCGCCAGAAAAACAGCCCAATTTTGTAATCGATTTGCGGATAACACTGGTATCCCTCGTTTCGATCCAAAAATAGTAACTAATGGTTTTGAGTCTGTAACTAATATAAACTCTTTCCCGTATAAATATTGACTGAATTTTTTAACACCGAATACGATAGACAAAGCTTCCTTCTCTATTTGAGGATATGCAATTTGTGATTTAGTAAGAGTTCGCGACGCGTATGCAATAGGCCGTTCTTCCCCGTTCGGGTAAACGTGTGATACCACCGCCCCAACCCCATACGGAGAAGCATCCGTTGATAATTTAATTGGTAAATCAGGGTCATAATGAGCAAGTATCTCCGCTGATACTAGAATATCCTTTATTCTCGAAAAAGCGCCACTGCACTCGTCTGACCAAACGAATTTACAATTTTTCTGTAGCAAGTTATATAATGGTTTCAAAATAATTGAACTGTTAGGAATAAATTTATTATAATAAGTGACCAATCCTAGAAATGATTTTAATTCAGTAACATTCCTTGGATCTGGTGCATTAACAATAGCGTCTATCTTACCACTACATGTATGCAATCCTTCTTTATTTATTTTGTAACCGAGATATTCAATAGAATCCATAAAAAATTGACATTTTTCTTTTTGAATAGTTAAGCCACATTCACGAAAACGTTCTAAAACTTGTTTAACCCTAGTCAAGTGTTCTTTCTTGTTACAGCCTGTGATTAAAATATCGTCTAAAAATGATACGACCCCTGGAATTCCTTGTAGCACCCTTTCAATTAATTTTTGAAACTTGGCAGGAGCACATGCAATGCCAAAAGGTAATCTACTATATTCGAATAAACCTAAATGTGTACTAATTGTAGTATATTTACAAGATTCCTTATCAAGACTAACTTGCTGATAAGCCTGCGATAAATCTAATTTGGTGAATTTTTCTCCGCCATGTAATTTGCTAAAAATATCTTCGACTCGAGGCAAGGGATGCTGATCAATTTCCAAAACAGGATTTAAAGTTACTTTGTAGTCGCCACAAATTCTTATAGATCCATTATTTTTCAAAATAGGTACTATAGGAGTACCCCATTTACTATAATTAACAGGTCGCAATATTTTTAAATCGACTAAACGTTTAATTTCGGTTTCGACTTTATCGCGAATAGGAAACGGTATGGGTCGCGGTTTATAAAATTTCGGTACCGCGTTAGCTTGCACATTCAAATGGATGGTGTCCTTATTAAATAGTCCCAAATCATCAGAAAATACATTTTTGAATTCAGTAAATAAGTTATCTAAATCCAGTTCCTGTATATTATTAATACTTAAACTAAATTGCTTGAAAAAGTCTCGTCCCAATAGTGGTGGAACATCATCACTTACAACGTATAATTTAATACAATTAAAACAATCTCTATATTTTATAGATACATCCAAATAACCTACTGGAATAATTTGGTTTCCGCTAAAATTAATTAAAATTTTATCGTTCATTTTAAGAGGAATATTTTTGAAAAATTTTCTTTTACATTTGTTTGAAATTACGGACACAGCAGCACCCGTATCCAATTCAAACTCCATTACAACGCCTTCTATTTCACATTTTACATTAATGGGATTAGTAGAATCCTGACATTCTAATTTAAACATTTTTTGACGTTTGTTTTTGCAAACAACTGCTAAATGACCTTTAACATGACATAAATTACAAGAATAATTTTTGTACCTACAATTTGTTTCTAGATGACCTCGTTTTCCGCATGCTCGACAGTATCCGTTAACTTCCGTTTTTGTATGCTCCTTCCGTGATTGCGATTGGGTCTTGTTTACCACATTTCCGCTATTTCCCCCATGAATTTGACCTTTCCTCTCGATTCGATAAACTTCGGCTTCCATCGGCTCCTTCTTGATCATGGTTTCCGTTAAATCGAAATGATGGCGTGTAGCTTCCTTGGCAATGGCGATTTCTATCGCTTTATCTAATTTAAGCGAACTTACATCCTCTTCAAATAATCGGTCAACTATTGGTCCTCTTTCCATACCCATAATGAAGCGATCTCGCAACATGACATCCAGCTCCGTTCCAAAATTGCACCTTGAGCCCAGCGAACGTACTCTTGCAGCCCATTCTGATATATTTTCGGTTCTGTTTTTCGTAGCATTATAAAATTTATATCGTTCCGGAAAATACGCTTTTTTTGGTGAATAATGCTTATCCAACAGATTAATTAACTGCTCATAACTTTTTGTTGCCGGATCCCCAGGGACGCATAAGTTATGAAGCGTTAAATAGCTTTCTTCATTACAACAATTTAACAATAATGCACGCTTTCTATCTTCCTCCTTAATACCATTAGCCAAATAAAATTGCTGTAATCTTCCTTTATATACGGACCATTCACTTTCTTTAGGATTAAATTCACGAAGATGTCCTATGTAAGTGGCAGCCATTATGACACGTGGTTCTTCTTTTTATTAAATTCTTACAATCCTCGTCGCCACTGTTGTGTCTGAGATAGGTAGCACATTAAAACACTTATTTGATCAAAGCATTTAATAATATATAGTGATTACTAAAGATGGATTACTATAACTATATCGTTCGTCGCTCACAGATGACTGCACTATGTTCTATATATGTATTTCCGTACTTGCATGTTCACCTGTGTGCTACGACAAAAAAGTACACAAAAACCCTACATGTATAAAATGTTATTGCTCGCATAAATATATGCTATTTACACTAGTACTCATACGTAAAGGAACATTTACACAAACACATATATAACATACTGATTACAAGTATAGTAAGTATATCGGAAAAACTTAATATTATTAACCTATCGTACCTATATTCTCATGTTTTCCGCTATTGTCAACGGTATCGAAGAAATCTTGCAAAAAATAACCAGACCAGCGTTTTTGCAATCTTCCGCAAGGTTTCACTGCAGATTATAGGATTGAAAAAACTTGTATTTAATTCTCTGTTTTTTAATCACATTTTGTGGCAATAATATGCTGGGGATAGTAATGATTGAAAAATGTATTCCATATATAATATACAGTGTGTCCATAAAGTAACGCATAAATTCATTATTAGCTAAATAAACACTAATATTAGAAATTTCCGAATTCCCGGTCGATTTTTAATTTTAATTTACTGTTTTTTCAAATTATAATCTAATATACAGGGTGATCCAGCTTCGTGTGATGACGTCATCACATTTTTTAAAAAATAGAACACCCTATTTTCTTTTCAATTTCCGGATTCCCCTTGATGAGCAGATTGCAAAAATGTTCTATCGCGCGACACACTTATTTTTTATTTCAAAAGCAGAGACAGGGTGTCAATAAGTATAGTCTGTGTTAATGAAGTATTGTCGAAAATTTTGTAATAAAAGTTGTTATGTAGATATGGTTTTTACATACTCCCAATTCCGAACCTATTTTCTTCTATTATTATTTCTAGTTAGAAGGTCATACAAGTCGGTACGGTAAATATGTACAGTGGAGAGCACCTTAACCGATACCGTCCGATACCATGGAATTTCATAGCCCTTCTTAGCAATCGGAACGGGGACGTCGTAAACTTATATGTATATATTGAATACAAAATTGGTCAACTGTAAACTTCATACACACATGTGTAGACGTATTTTGCATGCTCATGGCAAATTTCAATAATTAAATCTAAAAATTAATTGAATAATCTCTATTTCCCAATCAAGGTAAACGGAAATAGAGATTGTGAAGTTAATATCGAATATTAATGGACAAAATTGTATATAATAATATAAAATATGTATATATAAAATAATATAAAATATTTGTAGAAATATGTGTATGAAACCCAATTTTCAAATTATATTGCAATAAAATCAAGCAAACGATTTATATAATTATGTAAATATGGCACCGATGTAACACAATCAGCTGGTAGACGACCCTCTTAAGTATTGCAAACTACTTCATCATGTATTTTGTCGTCGTAGATAAATAATCATTTTTCAGATTAAATTATTTCTATTGTTTTTTCCTAGTATTTTATTTGACTTCGTCCCTTTGCACGCACTATAGCGAATTACTTTATATGATATAATGGTACTATATACGTATTGTATGTACAGTAAAACTTCGATCAACCGTCAGTGGTCGGGACCAGAGGGTGACGGATATGAGAAAAAGACGGATAATAGAAACAAAATTTTATGTATGTACTTATATTTCTTTCTTTCAAACACAACTACATATAATATTTTTACTTAAATATAATGTACTTATACGTATTTTAATGTAATGTACATATTTCTTAAATAACATTACATACACATATGTATTAACGAATTACATATGTACGTATTGAAACTACATAAAAAGTGTTTAATCAAAACGGCGCCTGCGCCCTAGAAACAAGTTTCCTAAAAATTAATTCGCATGGCAGCAAGTATAGTGACAGTTAACAGAAGGTGACGATGGATCGAGTGACGGTTGATCGAAGTTTTACTGTATATTAGAAAATATTGATTGACGTATTGAACAAAAAAATAATTTAATTACTAATAATAATAATAAATTTTAAATATGTATACTAATTGTTGTGCAAATGCAAGAGGGTTGTAAGTGATACGTTAAGGCTTAAAAGTATATATATTTTAATATAGTGTGAAGGAAAGTATCGACCGTACGTATTAGAGAAAAAACAATAAATCGAGGTAATCGGTCTGTAGTTAAATGAAACACTCAATTATTTATCTACTCTATATTTCGTTATGATTCATAATTTCTTCATGAGTGTGCTATTTTTATATACATATACATATATGCAGATATAAACTGAAGCGTACTTTATACATAAATATGTAAAGCCGTATACCTGAGACATACAGTTGACCAAACAAATAGTAAATCAGCGATTAAATCGCTATCGGCACCCCGCAAAATAGGTGATTCATTTCTTTTGTCAGAGATAGTACTATCGAGAGCATTTTAAACGACTCAAACTGCCATAAAACGTATCTATTGTAGGCTTTCCTTACTTGGAGCAATATATAAATATAACTGGGCAACTGTAATAAGCCGTATAGCCGCAGGCCGGAGGGTAGACACTATTTAAAAGAAATCTAAGCGAAAAGAATTATTAATATATTTGACATGAATATGATGGAGTCAGCGAAGAGGTAGACCGTACTCAAGTTAATTGAATAAGAGAAAATGTCATCATTTTTCTCAGGGAAAATATTGATCTAACAACAATTATTGCAAAAATTATAAACTTACATTTAGGACACGTAATTATGGAAAGAATTTAATATTATTTTATTAGTATGTGGTCAATGTTTTAATTAAAACAGCCGATAATAGATAACGTATGGAAATATTATGTGATTAACGTCTTTTTACAAGAAGTCTCAAATTAAGCAAGGTATACTTCTAATACTAAAATATCTATTATTTCTTAGCCTTTTGTGAAATTTTATTTAAAATGTCGGTTTTAATTGAAATAGTACTTATAATTCACTGAGATTAACAATACAAAATTTGATGAAGAAATATAGTTGTTTATAGAGGCACGTTATGTTTATATAAAAGAAGATTAATGATAATATTTGTCGGTGTTTGTTTAGCGGATTCTTAAGAACCTTAAACGTTTGTATAAATACGACAGTTATATTAATTTAATAAGAATTTAAAGCCAATAATAGATATTTCTTAGAACAATTTGCACTACTGAAGTAAATTCAATATAATTTCTTAATGTAGAAGTAATTGTCAACCGTTAACTACCTGGGGTGCGTTCAAAAATGGATGGTAATGGTACGGTGATACCGTGGGAATAGTAATAGGTCTTACTTGTAAAAGTATAACCTTAGCAGGATTATTTCCGAACGCTTTATGGATAATAGTAATGGTAATTTACCTGTCAACTGTCAACGCTCAGTTTGCGACGAGATGCTGCTGGCGGCTCCTCTTACTTCACATGTGTCTTTTAAAACTCGATTTGGCGGATTCTTCTCGTATTCAAATGTAATCACGGTTTAGTGACATTTTTTAGTTCTTATCAAAAGTGTAAAATATAAAAAAAATACAGAAATAAATGGGTAAATAATTGAATATAACTGTTTCTTTGTGCAATGTAGTCTTGACTTTTTTTTACCTAAATTATCTTTTATCCCTGATGTAAGATGACTATCAAAAGTACTATTATATTAAAAAGCGTTTCATGTTCATAAATCGCTTTATATCAAATTTTGTGAAATATTTTTGGTAGCGAAAAATCTGGTAGTAAAAGAAAAACTTCGCAATAAAGAAATGTTTTTCGTTAAGTAGAAGTTGAAATACATGCAAGTGTATTCTGAAATTCAACGTGTACATGAAAAAATTGTTAAATAGAAAAATTCGCTAAAAGGGTGTTCGTTAATATAGAAGTTTTACTGTTAATGCGCATACTTGGTAAGGTTTTAACGTGCTCAAATATACGGTAACAAAAGTAATCCCTTAGCATTCCCCGACTTAATTTTTGAACGCTGGGAATATACGAGTATTCCAGTGTAAAATATTTTTTAATTCTGAACGTTCGTTGTAATCCCGTGGTAAATATTTCTTACTCGGTAATCATTTTTGAACGCACTCCTGGAAATTGTTTAATTAATAAATATCAGTCAGGTGCCGAGCAATACGTTTTCAATTGTCTCGTCCAATAAAATGTTCCTAAATCAACTGATTATACCTTATATATATTTCGCCCTATTAAAAAATTAATATATATTCAGAAATAAATATTTCTTTAAATTGATATTTAATTTTAATCATTTCCTAATGTTTTGCAAACATTGTTTTTCGTTCATCAAATTTCCTATAAACATAATAGTAATATATATAAAAACATATTTTAAACTTGCACTGCGTATGAATTTTCTAGACATAATATCAAACAGAGCGAATTTCGTCAATAAATACGAATTATATTATAATATGTAGGATGTATTACAATCATCATAGGATATACAATTTATTGCGATCTTTCTACCTGCTTGTTATCGACCTGTAATTACAGTCGCCCAGTGCTACTTCTCAAATGTTTCGAGTAGCTGTATACGGCCATAACGCTTGAAGTTTGAGTCGTGTAATAAGCTCGCGACAGTACATACATCGATAATAATGCATGTAAATTTGTATATAATGACGTTCCCTAAAAGGAATTTTAAGAAATTCTAAGAAATGAAATGACAAATAATCCGTATGTAATTGTTCTTGCAAAGAGCAATAAAGAAGGGGATATAAAACTTATTTCAATATTAATTCCTTATGGTTCGTTTCTTTCCCCTTTTCTTCAAACTTTTAATATTTACTTATTAAGATAAGGATTGCTTTTAACAAGTATAAAGTGTATGTATGTATATAATTTACTGTTCGCTATTATCTGTTGAGAATAATAGAGTGATCGTTGCCGCATTTTTCCAAATTTAATAGTATATCTGCGTCGGTCATTAAGAGGCCCGACTACCGTTTGACAGACTTGGCGATGTTTGACAGTTGGCGATGTTGAGACAGTTAAATTTTTTCACAATATAATGGTTTTATAATTTATTTAAAATGTATTTTAAAATCGGGCTTCATACACACATGTGTAGACGTATTTTGAATACTCATAGCAAATTTCAGTAATTAAATCTAAAAATTAATAGAGTAATCTTGATTCCCGTATCAAGGTAACGGCCTCTAACGGGAAAAGAGATTGTGAAGTTAATACCCAATATTAATAGACAAAATTGTATATGTATATGTTAAACATTTGTAGAAATATGTGTATGAAGGTGAATAAAACTGTAGTTTTATTATCGCCTTGATAATGACAGCATTGCTGTTGAAACGCGTCGGCGTTCTAGTTACAACTTTTTTGGTGTTTAGTGGGTTAAAGTGTTTAGTGTTTTAAATAAGTGAATTATCAAAAACAAAACATTTAGTGCTAGGGTGTGAGTTCCAAAGATGTAATAAATCAATTTTTATACATATACATATATAAAACTAATACACAAAGAAACTACAAAATCTTCAATTTTAAGAGGGTCGTCCACCAGCTGATTATTTTGCAGCGGTGCCTACATAATTCTGTAAATCGTTTGCTTGATCTTATATCAATATAATTTGAAAATTGGGCTTCATACACATATTTCTACAAAGGTTTTACATCTACATAATAATAAAACTACATAATAATAAAACTACAGTTTTATTATTATGTATTTGATAATGACAGCATTGCTGTTGAAACGCGTCGGTGTTTTAGTTAAAACTTTTTTGGTGTTTAGTGGGTTAAAGTGTTTAGTGTTCTACTTCTGTACCAAGAAATCCAGTGAAGAACTTCACTTATTTAAAGTATCATTTTCATAGTACATCAAAATAGTTAGTCACACGATACGTTTTTAATAAATTTGTAAGTTATTAAAACGTTTTTAAATTTTATACATACACAGTTTTTAAGTTTTCATTTATTCCGTTCTCGAAAAAAAATCGACATTTACTTAATTCTAATAGTCTTTTTGCGTTATACACCATTCATTATCATACATATACCGGTTAAGTTGTTTTCATATAAATTTGAAGAGAGAATGATGTTCTAAATATAAATAAGAATTGTATTATTATAAATTACAATGCAACAGTAACAAGAATTACCTAAATATAATCCGTACTCAAGGGTATACCGCAACCGGGTACCTGCGAAAATACAGCGGACCATTTATGTATTCTCCCAAGCTAAGCAGATCTGTTTTACTCCTATATTGTGTCGATAAGGTCGACGTTTGCTTAGAGGGGTATCGTTTTAGAAGCTCTCCACTGTACATACAGTTGTGGTCAATAAAATAGATACACAGTATATTATCGCTTGTTTTACAAATAGAAGCTGAAAAACGATTTCTTTCACCACAAATCGATCATTAACGACCAGAACAGCTTAAATGTGGAATATTTCTCTAAAAAGTTAATTAGGAACAAAGTTACAACCATTGAAGTACACATGGAAAAATTCCCCCCTCCTTTCTGGCGAAAGTTGAATTAAATTTGTGTCACTAAAAGAAAGAATATGATTTGTTCATCCAACATTCCAAATTTGGTTTGATTATCTGCAGCGGTTCCAAAGTTATGAATTTTTTACTTTACGAAATAGAGGCGAAAATCGCGTGCGAACCCTCTGTAACGCGAGTCGCAGTTAGTAACAGAATTTTTTTCCCATTTGTGTATATCTATCCTTACATTAGCGAAGAAAACAAAATATTACTTACAAAATTGTTTAGCATAGATTTTAATTTAAATAAAATAAATATACCACAGTACACTATGCTTGAATGTAAAATATAAATAATATATATATATTAGAACTGTTTACACGATGTTTAATATTAAAAATGTATTCAAATCTATTTTTGGAAATTCTTTTTACTTTTATGTCAATATTTAGAATAGTTTCTAAATACTTATACTTTTTGACTTGAATTTATAAATTTAATCAATCTGTATTACATGCAAAAGTATTTTAAATAAATCATCAGAACTCCAAAATTAATTAAACTGTGGAATTTAATTACATTTTTATGTGGAATATAGTTCTACAATTTTTATTCGCATCTCCTCTAGATTTGTCGTATCAATTTGGATGTTAAGTTTTGAAAACCATAACTAAAAATTTTTGCACTGTTCGCACATTCGCCCTATCGTTTTCATTCCACATTCGCACCATTAACGCCCATAAGTTTTCAATTGCATTGAAACCGGGTGACTTTGCTGGCCAGGGAATTATTCTTATATCTGGGTGCTCTTCAATCCAATTTCTTACAAGCCTAGCGGTATGTATTAGCGAGTTATCTTGAACCATATAAATTGGACCCTCGGGGAAGAAGACGCGTACGCTGCGAATAACAATATCCTCTAGGATATCCACATATTATTCTGCCGTGAATCGGCCATCAATTGGAGCAATTTCAACGGGTCCACCTGCACTCATCCATCCCCAAAAGCCACAACTAATTCGCCCACTTCTTGTTGCTTGAATGTGTTGAACGTCGTACCTGGTATTATTTCTACGCCATAAAACTTTTGGCGAATCGTCAGATGTGAAGAAATTGTCAGTTTAATTTCTCGTAAATACATTTAATTGTATATTTATTCAGAAATTAATGTTTGTTTTATAAATTATAAATTTGTAGCATACTATGATCTATATATTGTTTGTTTTTTATTTTAGTTCTTTGAAATACCTACTTTCCTATTTTATGTTTAGTTTAAAAATTAATGTTGTTTAAATTTCATCAATTTAATTTATCTTGTTAACAAAAATGTTATACTACATGAAAAGTAAAATAATTTCTACTACGTGTGTTTTCTTATTTTACGTAACAAAACAAATCAAACTGTTATTGACTTTATCGAAGCTTTGGTCATATGTTTTTAATAACTATACTACTTTCAGCATTTTGTATATATTTTTTATGAACGACATACATATTTTGAATACACATCAAATGATTACTTACATCTAATATTTTTATTTGGTCTTTTGAATTATCATTACGTTGAATATAATTATCCTTAAATAAAATCGACATTTTACAATTTCAACGGCCGGGAACTTAAGCGTAAAGCAGATTTAAATTGACAGAAAGTAAAATAAATCTAACTTAAATTTAAATTTCACAAATATGTTGGTGTTAATACCTACAACAGTGGTTATAACAACAAAAACAGGATTTCGGCTTATGTGAATACATAAAGCAGTAAGCGAAGGTAGTATGCAACAACGAACATTCCCGATTATAAAATGGAATACAGTTTTGATACACTTCTGTCAGTGACTGTACCTTAGGTCCGACAAATCCACGTTGGCTAATTTAACCGGTTGCAGTTGAATAGGTACACTTGAGTTTAGTTTGATTTCAACAAATGAGATAAAATGTTTTTCGAAAAGTCATTTGAGGTTTCTAACACAAAAAGATCTGTATAGCCTTTATGACGGACGATGTCCTCCATATGTTCTCCGCACAATAGAGTTAATGTGCTAGGTTCCTTCAGGATGTAGATCCATTTGTTGTCTCCGATTGGCTTCCAGGTTTGGATAGCGACTTGAACATTTCTCGTTGGGCAGTCGTCAGGGTTTTTCGTCGTATGTGGTGACATCAACTGAACTTGAGTGCGTTTGTTAATTGTCATTTTCTCACAGATGAAGGTTCCACTTAGATATTGGTGATATTTTTTTCAAGTCTTGCAAAAGGTTATAATAGGTTTTGGGTTGCGACACTAAGAGATATTAGTAATTGGAGTGAATGTAGGAGTATGTTGATGCATTCTTATGTGGCATAGGTAGCGGAATAAATTGGTATAGGTTAAATGGCCATTTTGTCAAGCACGGGAATTCTGAATGCAAAAATTATTAAATGCAAATATTATTAATTATTCCTTGTACGTATAGTTTCAATTGCACACGTGTTGCATTTTAATATGTTTTGTCATTCGTTTTTATAAATGTCCATGTGTAAAAATTTTAACAATTTAACTTAAATCAGTATCATCCAACTAATTTAAATACTTTCATGTTGTTTTCCAAAGTAAATCTACAACTTACTTACACGTCATTTCATAAATTTAAACAATTTCGACATGCAATTCTCGAACAACTGTACTGAAATTTCATTGAATCCTTCATAATAGACAATTCCACTGAAGAAGCCTACAATTAGGCGAAACTAGTCTGGAAGATACAATTTAAATAAATACAATAAGGAAGTACTATTTATTTCATTCAACAAAAATTATTAAGTTGGATTTATCGACAAAAACATCTAGATCTAGTAATTTATAGTATAAAAGTGAATTTTTATAATCCGGCTTTAAGGATAATTCATATTCACCGTGGTAGAGAAGTAATTCATCAACGAGCGATTGAGGTGTAACAATTTCTGGCGATAATATGCCATGCCTAGCGAGATTTATGGAATTAATAAAATTGTCATATTTATTCGACATCTTGCTAGTAAACGAATCTATACCAAATTCGTTTACTACAACACGCGTGTTGTACAATAGTAGAGTCGATTGCTAAATCATTCGATTTTGAATTCATTTCTTCAGATAGCTTATTAATTTTATCAATATTTTCATTTAATTGGCGTTCATTGTTTTTTAATGACACGAAAGAATTATTGACCTTACGAATTGTACTGGAAATGACTTGTACCTGCGATTTTAGTAGCGGTTGAGTTTGTCGAGTATCATTCACCAATGAATGAATACTATCACAGTAATACTTTGCATCTTCAGCATCAGCTGTACCAGTTAACCAATTGAGTGCGGTGGATAATGCGACTAGTGACTCGACCTAAGTAGTGATGTATGACAATAGTGTCCTTTCTATTTATTTCCTTTAGTTGAGCGTTAATTCAATTTATGGATTGTGAACAGTAGAAATTTATGTGATTAGTTTTTTTCCTATTCTTTAGAACGTGAGAACATAATGAAAGACACTTTTGATAGGAATGTTCTAGAGAGTAACGACTTTCGGTTAAGTATGAAATATTAAGATGTGATAATAAGGTTAATTTATTATTTGAAATTTTTGCAGTACCTAAAAGATTGTAAAAGATACCACTTGATTTATTAATTTAGGTAATGTCATAACTAGGAATTGTAGCTACATTCGGACGTAGAAGGGATATTAGGATCAGTATCAGCATATGAAACGGAAGGTTTCAATACATTTTTGTGATACCTGACGTTTTTCCGTCCTATTTCTAATTGAACTGTCTGATTATCGAAAACTTGTGTAATTTTGTGAGAACATTTGAAATTAGGTGTTAACTTCTTTGACAGTCTTAGATTTAAGGATTTGTTAATTACATATACTTTATCACCTGTCTTAAAATCAACGGTGTAAATCTTCTTACATTTTACTAGCTTTTCTCTCGCTACCTTGAAAGTTTTGTTTAATTCGTATTGTAAAGATCATAAGTGTAATTAAGTTTAGGCTCTTGTGTTATAGATGAAGGTAGGTAAGGTCTGTTTCCAAATAACAATTCGTAGGGACTGTAATTGGTAGATTTATGTATTGACCTATTATAGCAAAACATTGCGAAATGAACATATTCATCCCAGTCTGTTTGATTGGGTTTTATATAATGTTTAAGTTAATCTTTTAGAGTTAGGTGAGATCGTTCGAGGGCTTCGTTTGTTTGGGGGTGATATGGCGTAGTTGATACATGTTTGGTTTTAAACGTGTTAGTTATGTCTTCGATTAATTGTGACATGAAATCTGGGCCTTGATCGGCTAAAATAGTTTTCGGAATACCAAAATAAGTGATGATTTTTGTTAATGCGTGAGCAATGGTCTTTGATTTATAATTTGGTATGGGTTCGGCGAAACTATACTTCGTGAGGTCGTCCTGTGCTGTCATAATAAATCTGTTTCCATTTTCAGTAATTGGCATTAGACCTACGATATCAAGGACTAACTTTTCAAATGGTCTCTCTGAGGTACTCATAATTTCGATTGGCTCTTTGGTAGGTTTGAAATTGGTTTTGTTAATTTGGCAAGAATTACAATTTCTAATATACCTACTTTCTAATATCGGTTTTCATGGTAGGCCATTAATGCGAGAATAGGTTTTATTGAATTCGTAATGTCCAGATAGTTTACTATCGTGATTTTCCTTTAAAATTTGTTCGATGTCGTCAAGATTTTTAGGCGTTACCTTGTTGGTATTGAAAATGTTAATATTGTTGTTTTTGAATATAAATTTTAACATTTCATAGAGTTGGGATATTTTTACGATTATCTGGAGGGATCAGCACGAAGTTGTCGTTCTTGATGACTGTTCTTAAATTTTGCAAACAGTAAAACAACCTGTTGAAATGTCGGCTGGTGCCGAAAAGGAGAAATATTACCTGATTGGAATTAGTTAATTTAGCTACTTCAATAGGAGAAGGACTAAGATTTTCGATATAGTCCGAATAGATGTTTGCTTCATCTGAGTCTTGTGACCAGAATACAACAAGAGGTTGTTTGATTCTAAAAAGGGGTTTTTCTTCTTTTTCGAAGATTATAACATCTTGATTGGTATAACGAAACTTGAATGAATGAAATCTTGGTATATTGCATTTCCTACTCTAGTTACATTTATGGAAATTTCGTCGGGGTTGGAGAATAATCTTGACAGTCGGTCAGCGTTTGAATTGACACGATCTGGTTTATATTTGACCTCGTATTCATATTCTTCGAGACGTAAGCCATTTTTTTCGGCACAACTCACAAAGGACTAGACCAAGGACTGACAGAAGACCTAATTATACCTTGATTTAACATTTTTTCAATTTGCTTAGAAACTTCATTTTTATGAAAGTCGGGGTAACGGTAAGATTTAGTATGAATATGTCTCTCATCAAACGCAATTATTTCGTGAAATGTTGCGTTAGATTTTGTTAAAGTTTCGTCAGGAAGATGAAAGATGTCGTTGAATTCGTGACATATCTATACATACATACATCATACAATCTATAATTGTATAGAAGGTTTTTCTTCTTGATTTAGATGATTTAGATGAAGGTTGTCGTTTAGGAGAGCAGAGCGATTGGATTTAGTACCATTTGAAGAAATCGAATGGACATAGGATGATTTGGAAATTTCTTGTATTAATAATTTAGGAATAGGTCCAGTAAGTTTTTGTGTGCTTTTATTGACGACTCTGTTATCAGAGCCTGGTTCCCGTCACGCACCTATACAATGGCGTTGGGAACAAGAGTATCATCATTTGACAGTCTTTGATTTGTAATAATACCCTCTCGGATATTATTAGGCTTCAGCAGTGTTACCAAAACTACAGTTTCGGACCAGGGACTTAAGGTGATTGTTGACATAGAAAATTGGGGTGTATTTCGGTAAATTAAAATTGGAATGGGAATGGAATTGAGATGTATAGAGTTGGTGGAATAATTAATTGTAGCACCTTGATTGCGAAGGAAATCGTCGCCTTGAAGTCCATCTAAAGGTATATTAGTTAGAGTGTCTACAACTTGAACATGACGTCGATACTATTATCGTGGAATGACAGTTTAAGATCAGTTTCACTTGAAGTTAGAATTGGGCTGTTCGGATTTAAACCGTTGAAAGACACACAGTTGTGTTTAAGTTTTTTAAACTGGATGCCTTGATAAGGGATATGGAGGCTCCTGTATCTATAAGGAATTTTAGAGTTTGATCTTCACACTTCGAAAATTTACATAAGAAAATTACATATGTCAGTTCATTAGAGTTAGCGAAGGAATTAGAAATATGTACGTACCTTGGAAACTACCTTGGAATGTATAGCATTTGAATTGGAAGGATCAATAACCTTTGAGTTAGATATATTTTCTGAAATTGAAGTAGAAGAGAGGTTTTGATCAATTACACACATTTATGCTGCTTTGATTTGATTTGGAGTTATTGTATTGTCTTTTTCGACATTCTTCAATAGTGTGCCCAAGAGTGGAATTAGAGGAATTGCTAGGATGATTATGCTGTTGAGTATGTTGCGAATGATTTACAGATTTTTTACTTAACCTTGGGTTTGTTCCTATAACAATTTTGGGTGGTATGATTTGTACGACCACAGTTACGGCATTTATTAGTACTATTATTTGGTTTGTACCCTAAGAGCCTTTTCTTCTGTAATAGCGGCGGTCAACGCTTCGTTGATGCTACTAAATTGTCTATACCTGAACGTTTGGGAGATATTTGAATGTGTATGATATATGAACCTATTTAAGGTCATATCTTGTATCATCGATAGTGTGCCTTTTAGATTTTCATCACCTTCATCAATTGTAAAAATAATACAATAAAAATGCAATAAAAATTCTAGAGGAAAGGTCTTCGAGTTTCTGGTAAAATTGGGAAACTGTTTCTGAATGATGCTGTTTGATATTGCTAAGTTTCTCTAATAATTGATCGATAGATTTCTTATCTTGGTACAGACTAATTAATACATTTGGAATGTCAACTTGCTCGCGTGCCTTGCTTGTTATGCGGCTTTTAACATAAAGAAGCAAAGGGGTATGTTGGTCTTCGCAAGCTAATTCAAATACTGAATCAACCTGTTTGATAAAACTCCTAACTTTATACCTATCATCATCAAAATTATTAGGGATAAGTTTAATTAGAAAATGTAGCGTGAGCTTAGGTTTCGGTTCTACTACTGGTTCTGTGACTGATATTTGTGAGGAATTACTAACGTCGTCGTTTGGCATTTTTGTTGATTTTAGAATTCTAGAAGTCTACAAAAAGGTGAAGAGAATTGGATGTATGTATACGGGAAATATGCAAGACAAGAATTAAGAGTGTGGTCTCACCCTGGATTCGTGTATTGATCTTCGTTTGATGTTAGCAATTGAAATTGTCGCTCTAGGTCGCGCTGGGGCTGCTGGAAGCTTCACCACAGTTTTCGTCGTCGATCTCTAGGAGCGTTAAACGGATCCCATTCTCGTCGCCAAAAATATGTTGGATTCCGCTGGAGATGTTTAAGAAAAGTGCTACAGCTTCTTCTCACACGGTCAACGTCTATATTGTTATTTCAGCAAAAGCGTATAGAAATAACTATTTCTCTTAACACAACTAACTTTATTAGAAATAAAACGTAGTTATTTAGAGTTTTCTACGGAGTTACAGAAATTAACGGGTGTTCCGTTTCACGTACATTCAAATAACTAATGTTGTTTTTGAAAGACTATTATTAAATAGGGTTCTTAGAGACTTCACCCACCACTTGTTGGTAGGGTGTTCACACATGATTGGCTAGAAGCATCGTACGATTTTCAAGTAGGCTTTTCTCGGAATGATAACTAATAATTTAGGTACAACCCTACGCGAAAACAGGAAGTTTGAGGTATAGATATAAGCATATTGATATATGTGCGTTGCTTCTAACTAACGTCTATAAGAAAGTGAAAATGTGTTTATACAAAGATAATGGTTGTCAACAAGTACATTGTATACTTCGATGGTCAACCAAGACCAACGAAACGACTGTAATAATAAATAATGGCTTTCACAACCCTTAGAATAAGGTAATTAGTAAAATATGAGAAACAGAAGGAAGTTCGGTTTGTTATATTCGAAGAGTTGGTCAAGCTGTGTTCAAAGATTACATTTAAATTATTATATCTAACATTTTGAAAAGAAAATATATTAATAATAAAAGGTAAGTATCGTGAATTGACTATATCTATATGGAAGTTAAAATACATAAACTTAATACATGAGGTGAATAAAAGATACATATGAATTTATAGGTATATGCACAGTGTCCAATTTCGCTTATCAAACACACACACACACAGATTGTTCTCGATGGGTCACGGTCTACGATCATGTAAAATTAACGTCTCCCTCTCTATCCATAAAAACTACGTTTAGCATTTTGAAAGAGCTGTTTGACTATAAACAAATGTAAGTATCCATTTAAAATGCAATAGAAAAATTCATGTTTTCTATAATACAAGCAAAGATACTGGTTTATGTATTAACATTATACATAGGTACCTATTATGACATTAGTGGAGCAGTATAATTAAATTTAACATGACCTTATTTATACAGTAAATTTTAAAATTCAAAATACCTATCGTTTGTTAATATAAAATTGGCACATAGTCATGCATAAAATGCGATTCAACCGTGAATTATATTTAATTATATTGATTATGTAAAAATATTACAAACAAACCAGTTTTTTTTTAAGTGTGGCTGTGTTGAAATTGACCACTAGGCAAAGGCTTCTCGTAGTATTTAAAACCGTAATACCGCCAACTAGAAAATACATTATTGCCTACAAGAAGACGAAGTGATTTAATGTAGTATAATTAAATATGTGTAGTTATTTAATAAGGACGCTAGCTGAAAGGTACTGGAATATATAGTTAGCGACGCGCTATTTCAAGGTGAATTGAAAAGAAACTGAATTCAATTGTTACCGTTAACCAATGTCGTGATTTTGCGGTGGCTGCATATTAAAGAGCATACTAAAATTCATCTGTGGAAATTGCAATATAATGGAATGTTGTTTTCTTTTTAATTGTACTACAAATAGTATTTTGATGTATAACTCCTAATAATTATGTAAGCGAACATTAATATTAGTTCCAACAAGACGGTCAATGTTACTAGCTATTATTTGTGTTTGAAATGGACTCGACATTTATTAACAATTACATCCCTCATAAAAGAGTTCATGTTCGGTCGTAGATTTTGGTATAAACACTCTATTGCATAGGAATCCATATATGGATTCTTAAATTTAATAATTTTTTCTTCAATCCGAATTCAGGCAAATCAATACACATATTACCAACATAAAGGTGTATTGTTTGGAAATGTTATTCTTTCTCGTGCATTCAGCTACTGCGCAAGTCACAAAGTTAACGTGACAAGGTGCGTGCTGTGAGAAACGAATTTTAAAATTTACCGAAGTTTTTCTTCAAACATCACCTACTTGGAAGTATGTAATTTTCTATTATAATTTTTTTTAGTGTAAATGCTAGTTTCTGTTTCTATTGAAAGTGATATTTCATGAATATCTAGGGTAGTTTATTTCTAAAGATAACAGTTATGAATTAGCCATATATGACCTCGTATGCAATTTGAACAATGTGGTTACTTTTTTGGCTTTGCATGCGCTTAGGGTATATTATTCTATATCAAGTGTTTACTTGTAGGGATGGATCCTAAAAAAAATTACAGAGTAAGGCTCAGTTGCACCACTTCTAGTTAAATCTACAGATTAACTAAACCGTCAGTTAAATGTTAAACCAGCTTAAAATATTTTCCGTTGCACCAATTAAAAAATAGTCACGGTCAATAAAGCTTGACTTACGCAAGTGAATAAAGGGTTGGTACTGGTTGGCATCAAGAAAATGTAGGGGTTTTTCTTATGTATAAGTTTGTTACTAGATTACTATCATCACTGTGTTTCATAGTTTTCCCTGGCTCTCAGTTAAAAAATCTTGAAGTTGCGATATTTTAAAAATCGCTGTTAGAACACGAAAATGTCGGAAAAAAAAATAAGAGCGCCGAACTTTACAGCGGAGGAAAAAATGCTATGCTTAAGCCTTATAAAAAAATATAGTGGCATACTAGAAAATAAAAAAAACCGATGGCGTATCCTGGAGAGAAAAGGAAGCTGCATGGGAAAAAATAACAACAGAATTCAACATGCAAAGTCCAAGCTTTATAAATAGAACAACAACAAATTTGAGAACATTTTATGAAAACAAAAAAAGAATCGCGAAAAATAGCAGCAGAAGAAAGAAAAAGCCGATATAAAACTGGAGGTGGACCTCCCACTAAAGTAATAGATCCTCTTTTTGATATAACGATGGATATATTGAACAAAAAATGTATAGTAGGTCTTGAAGATAGATTTGGTGGTGATTGTATAAAATCATCAGCTGGAAATTCTTCCGAAATTATACCAGAACAAAATGAAATTATTGAAATTCATGTAGTTAATGTAAGTGTTTGTTTTCCCAGTGTACATATATTTCATTTTTGCATTGTAGGATGATTTATCTGAAAACGAAACTAATGCTAATGAAGAAGAAAATGAGGATATAGAAAAATTGCCAGTAAATATAGTAGATAATGTAATGTTTATATATGTACAAAGTAAGAGTATCTTAATGTTTAGGGAACATCCACCTGGGCAAATTACAAGAGCAGTGACCTCAAGAAACCAGCAAGTGATGAACTGAAAACAAAAAAGAAATGGGTTCCTCGAAGACGACCAATTATTCCATCACATACTGGAACTTTGACTGCACGATATGAAGAACTAGCTAATATAAAAGTGGAAGTTGCTAAATTGCAACTTGAGTTATTGAAGGATGAACTAAAAGATAAAAAGCACAAACAAATAAAAGAACTTGAAGAAATTGAAGAAAGGAAGAGGAAAATTATAGATGAAGAAAAATTAGAAGTGGTCCAGAAAAAGATTAAATTAGAACACCTAGAGGAACAAGAAGAATTAAAGAAACAATTGCTATTGCTAGAGATTGCATTGCGTAAAACACAAATAGAGGCACTAAAGCAGCATTAGCATGTTTGAGTTGAGCTGTTTTAGTATTTACAGTTTTATGTGATATTACCTATTTCGTTTCTTTTATCTTTGGAATTAATTTTAATTTTACTAGTCAATAATGAATTGTATTTAATATGAGAATGTTACCTGTTTTCTTTTAGTTTTAGAATCAGTTATAATTTTACTAGTCCTTCATAAATAGTAATGCCAGCTGTTTTTTTTTAGTTATAAATATTAACTCAAGCAACAAGACGTCTTTGTTTTTCCGCAAATATAATAATATAAAATATAATAATATAATAATAAAAACCAAGTGACTTAACTGCAAAATAACATTGTTTGGACAATAAAAAAGAAAATTTATTCAGAATTAAAAAATTGTATGAAAATAAAAAAGAATATGCAAATTACAAAAAATTACACTACAAATTTCCAAAATAATTATTGATAAATACGTTTCGTAAATTATATCCCAGCCCATTCTCCGCATTATTGGGAATTTGTGGTATGCGTCCGTTTTGAATGAGTTGTTCTAAAATATGATCATCAACATCATCTGCTACTATATCGGGAGCAGCCACATCCCCCATTTGCAAAGCAATATTGTGTAGTATTGCAGTAGCAACGATAATTGTCAATGTTGTAGTTAATTTTAATCGACTACCATATGCGAGTATCGGAAATCGCCGCTTTAATACGCCGAAACACCTCTCAATACAGTTTCTTGTACGTATATGTGCTTCATTATAAAGTTGTTCATTTCTTGTGACAGGATTAAGCAATGGTGTCAAAAGATATGGTTTTAATGGATATCCACTATCCCCTACAACAAACAATTTCTTACTTGGACAAATAACAAATATCTTCTCATCTAGTTTCACTACAATTCAGTAATTTGTACAAATAATCACAATAATTATTCACTATGTTGATTGGTTTTCAAATTTCAACTATGTAGACAATCGTATTACCCTGCTGATACATTACTTATAATTCACACGGCTTTCCATATGCTGCTTTGAGAATGAGCTCAAAGCTATATGCAATTGTGAGTTATACAATAGCAGAGTAATAAATTCTTCTACATGGTTCAAAGCCAATGTCAATTTACAATAGACAACAAACGTAGTTGCTTACAACAATATTTATTAACTTTCTTAAATTACATTATACAGAACTTTTGGAAGACTTACCCAGTAATACGCAATTTGCATAATTATTATTTTCAAATTCTGCATTCACTCTACTGTGATTTAATATCGTGGAATCATGAGTCGATCCGGGCCATCTTGCAACAACATTAAAAATTTGTAATTTCGCATTACAAATCATCTGAACATTGATTGAAAAATAAGATTTCCTATTTCTGAACAATTCTCCATCATCTCCACCTACAGAACATGATCAAACATATAGTAATATCTTTATTTTTCCTGTTTTCTTACCAGGTGACTTTATTCTAACATGGGTGCAGTCAATTGCGCCGATTACACGAGGAAACGATGCTATGTCATAGAACTGTTGTTGGGTTTGTCTTACATCATTTTCATGTGTAGGTATGAGTATGTAATCTTCATACAATGAGGCGATAGCTTCTGATACACGACATACTATTCTACTTACAGTCGACATATGCATGCCCCCATAGTCAGCATAGCACTGTAAATGTCCAGCACTTGCATAAAATCTAAGAGTTATCAGCAATTGGTTCATTGGAGAAATGCTGTTATTTCTAAAAGTATATTAATTTGTGTAAAACGCACATCATATTTCATTACATACCTATCGTCTGGGTATTCTAAATGTGCTTCAATTCTCTGTAATAGCATTAGCACACACTGACGGTTCAACCGAAACCGCTTACGAAAATTACCATCATCGTAAAGATGAAAAAGATCCAACCTTTCGTATATTTGCCGTGGAATGCCGTTTTCTATTACATTAATTTCTACCAGCTCATCATCCAGTATATCTGCTTCCTCGAAGTCGATCATAATACCACGGATAACCATAAATAGTGAGGATAATTAACGAAAGTTTTTCTAGTAAATTCAAATATTAACGATAACCTTACATCGGCAAATCAATATATAAATAGAATGAAGCTGGCAATTTACTACTGAATGTCGAGCGACTTGAAGTTCTTTCACTATTTTAATACTCAATCGCATCTTAATCGGTAGTTGGACCACCGTTTTAAAACCTTCCTTTTTCACGCTCTTAAACCAAGGTTAAAGTCATGGTGCAACAGAACTTTTTATTTAACTGGTAGTTAACTTTTAAACGAAGGTGGTGCAAGTGGCCATAAGTGATATTCCCGGTGAGGGAGAGCTGAGTAATGATGAATATTTTAGCGTCTCAGATGATGAATATTTACCGCCTGCGTCTCAAAAGCGGCAAAATAATGAAATTCTTGAATCTGACGATAGCGATGATGATGATTCGTTTAAAAGTAAATATAGAGAAACTGCGATAAACCGTAAACCGGACAGTAGTGACTTGTCTAGCTCTGAGTCAGATACTGAAAAACCAACAACATCGAAATACGCTAAACGGAAATCCGTGAAATAAAAATCTACAGGAAAATCTAAGAAAACGAAAGTGAGATAAGAATGGAAAGAATCAAAACTACCAAATTATGTTGAAGAAGATTACCCATTTTTAGACACAATGGATTTATCAGAATGTATAAATACATTGGAAAATCCAGAAGATTTCTTTCTATTTCTCTTTCCCGACGATTTACTGGAGCTAGTAGTTAGCGAAACAAATCTCAAACCCATACAAGATAATGTAAATAAGCCAGCGAATGTAACAAAACAAGAACTACAACAGTTTATAGGAACAACTATATTTATGTCACTTGTAAAATTGCCATCGACTAGACTATATTGGGGTTCAAATTTGGGGCAATCACAGATGTATGAAATTATGACGTGTAATAGATGGGAAGAGATAAAACGCCATTTGCATTTCAATGATAATATGATGCTTAGACCTGCTAGTTCACCCGGGCACGACAAACTCTTCAAAATAAGGCCAGTAATAGAAAAAATTCGCAGACAGCTATTACTTATTCCTAAAGAAGAATATCTAGCAATTGACGAGCAAATCATACGGACTAAAACCAGGCATTCATTAAAACAATACAACCCTAAGAAACCCCACAAGTGGAGATTTAAAAATTTGGTTCTTAATGGAGTGTCTGGTTTTAGCTATGACTTCGACATATTTACTGGAAACCAGAGTAATACTATTCCCAATGGTGCACCAGGTCTAGGAGCTAGTAGAAACATTGTAACAACGCTTTTCTTTTTTTTTTTTTTTAATTTCTCTAATAGAACGTACAACGCATAGGAGACGTCACTAATACAATAACCCATAAATTATATAAAATACACATAATATACAATAGCGGGAAAATATTTACAGAACATACAAACTAAAATAGTCATTTAAAGAATAAAAACAATTTTCCGATAGTAAACATTTCAGTGTTCTCTTAAAAGTATCAATATTACAAATGCTTTTGATATTTTGCGGTAGTGCATTAAATATCTGTATAGCAGAATATTTTGCTGTCTTTTCATATTTGGACGTGCTTACCAGTACTGTACCACGTCACCAAAACTATAAAGTCTTTTTCGACAACTGGTTCAACAGTCTACCACTTCAGGTTTATTTATCTAAGAATGGTTTGCTGTCACTTGGTACAGCCAGACAAAATCGTGTAACAGATTGTAAAATGCCAACCGAAAAAGAAATGAAAGGAGTTGGACGTAGTAGCATGGCTGAAAAAGTTGCCACAATAGATGGGGTAGACGTGTCATGTGTCTGTTGGTTTGACAACAAGGTAGTTACAATGCTCTCAACATATGTAGGTAGCGTCCCTGAAACATGTAAAAGGCGATATTCCAGGAAAGATCATAAATATATAGAAATAAATTGTCCTAAAGCAATAGATATGTACAACAAACATATGGGGGGAGTTGACCTACTAGATTCCATGTTAGGATTGTACAGAATCCATTTACGCTCCAAAAAATGGTACAAAAGAATTTTTTTCCATTTGATTGATATAACAATTGTCAATGCGTGGCTCCTATGGCGTGGAAAAACTGGTAATTATTTGTCATTATTCGTTTTCAAACAAATCATCGCTGAACATCTATGCAAAGTTGGAAAGAATTATTTACCTAAGAAAAGGGGACGGCCACCAAGCACTGTTAGTACGCCAAAACCTCTAGTCGTGGAGGAACTCCAACAGAAGTTGTCACGGGAACACCTCCAAAGAATTCAAGAAAACGACTAGTCATGTGACAGGATTACCCTCTAAATTCGGTCCCTAAAGATGGTGTTGGTCATTTTCCCTTATGGAAATCTTCTAGGATACAATGCTATAACGAATGTAAATTTAGATCTTTTATTTTTTGTTCTAAGTGCAAAATATACTTGTGTTTGAACAACAGACAGAAACTGTTTTGCCGATTTTCATTCCTGAACAAAGACTAAGATTACACGCATAGAAAGCCATATATGGCTGAACCATTTAATATGCATTTTAATTGTAGTGTATAAGAAGCCATTTATGGCTTCAATTAATAATTAGAGTTAATTAATGAAAACAATTATATTTTCCTATGTACCTCTTCTACCTACATCAATAAAAAGTAAAATTTCAAGTCACTAATTTTTTTTTTACAAAAAAAAATAAATCATGCAATAGAGGGTTAATAAAACTATAACATGAGGCAAATCTGCACATGAATCGTTTCAAATTTATAATAAGTAATGTACCTGAATTTTGTTTAAAACATTCTTGAAATATGATAGGTACAATGGCATCATTGCATTACTTACTGCACACACTCGTTTATTTATTAATTTTGATTCAATTTTGTTTTCCATACTTTCGCGAGCAGATGATGCATATTTTTTTCTTTTCTAGGATTTCATAAACATCAAAATGAAATTTAGGATTACAGATGTTGCATACATTTCAAGGTACCATTCTAATAACAAATATGAGAAAATGAAATTTTGAATTCTGCTACAATTGCGTTAAAAGAAAACAAGAATTATGAGGAAAAAAAAATTAATAAAGAAATATTGGAAGTCAATGTATGCAACAACAAAACAGAACATTTGGAGCTATTTCTCTATAATAAAACTAAAATTACCTTTGAACATACAATTTGTTTTCTTTTCTGCCTATTAATTTGCTATTAAGCCCAAAGACTTAATAGTAGCATTATTAGTTTTCGTTCCAGTATAAGTTCAGTAGCATATTCCGATATATGTACTATCGCGAGCATTTTAAACGACTCAAACTGCCATAAAACGTATCTATTGTAGGCTTTCCTTACTTGGAGCAATATTCAGGTAAATATAACTGGGCAACTGTAATAAACCGTATAGCCGCAGGCCGGAGGGTAGACACTATTTAAAAGAAATCTAAGCGAAAAGAATTATGAATATATCTGACGTGAATGTGATGTACTCAGCGAAGAGGTAGACCGTACTCAAGTTAATTGAATAAGAGAAGATGTCATCATTTTTCCCAGGGAAAATATTTATCTAACACCAATTATTGCAAAAATTATAAACTTACATTTAGGACACGTAATTATGGAAACAATTTAATATTATTTTATTAGTATGTGGTCAATGTTTTAATTAAGGGGACGTTTCCGCGCCTAAATTTTCATCATATCGTTCAAACTGTATTTTATGTCGCAACTGAAACATAGATGGCTCGGAGAGTACTATATTTCTATACACATCACAAATTTCCGTTTCAATTTAATGACCTTGATTTAATTCCGTACTATAAGTTTATTTGCTTTGTATTTGGATTTACCTGAATAATCAGACTCTCGGTTTATCTTTGTCAGTTGTATTGGATTAGGAAAGGGTAGAGCGAGCAATGAATACATTGGGGTAAAAATTACATATTCTCGAAAGTTTCCTTACTCCACAATTACATCTGATGTAGTTGTGCATCAGTATCAATGTGGTATCAATTCGTATTGTATCTAATTGTGTTTCTACTGTTCGCTAGTTGGTTTTTCTAGTCCTGCAAGAATTCGCAAGAGATTTATTTGTTAGCATTTTTATCATTTTTTACTATTATTGTTATTAGTGTAAATAAAAATACCGTATATACAGTAGTAATTTCGGGTTTGTGTATATAGCGGTGTTATATACTTATATAAATATGCTGCGATAGCTTATCAATTTACTAAAGGTTTTGCTAGCATAAGAATTAGGTACATGCATAGAGTAGTGTAGAGTAATTTTTTCAGGATTTGCAGAATGGATAGAAGAGCAAGAAATACATCATTTCGCCCATGTATTCTTTATAAAAACCCTAGACTTTTGAAAATGCAGGAACGACGGGCAAAAAGTAAAATATGATATTCAGTCCTATATATAAATTTTTTGAAATTTCGGTCTAATATATTTAACTTTTTCTAGATCTTATAGCTAATAATGGATTAATTCAAATTAAAAAAGTACCTACCTGTACCAGTTTACATATCAAAAACGTTTGTAGAACAAACAATTCAATTTATTATTATATCAATAATGAAATAGTTCCTAAATTAGAAACATTTTATCAGACTTTTATATTTCCAGAAATAATTAATAAAAAAGCAAGTTGTGTTATTTCTTACCCATAACTAGCCTTTTATGTAAAAATAAAGTTAAATAGTTAACTAAAAATACCTTAATTTTTATTTAACTTCTTAGGTTTTTAAGTATCCTTATTAACTTAGGTATTACTTTCTGTAGTAATCTGTTGCATACTGGTGAAACATATTAAAAATATAATTTAATAACAAAAATACCTTTTTGTTTCCTCTAATTTGTTAAACTGTTTAAATTGCAAGTAAGTATAGTATAAAACGATAATTTGGTAAAAATAATTTCAATTTGACATAAACAAAATTTTTTTCAAAAAAAATACGTAAATAGGTCTTAGATTAATAGTAAACCTCAATATTTAGAAATTTAAAATATTTAGAAAATAATTAATAATTTCTCATAAGGTTTTAAATTTTGTTATGGCAATTGAAAATTTTACTAGCTTTGTTCGATTTGGTCTCCTGCTTTATATAGTAAAAGGCACTATCATGCGCCATAAAAATGCCCTATTCCATTTGCATTGTCGTAAGAGCGAGTTTCGAATATCATTGCATGCGTCATGTTGTAAACGTCTAAAAGGAACAAACCTATTGACATTTAATGAGCGTCATCTGTTGCACAATCGCTGAACTTCATGCATGTACATTTGCCTTCGGCATCAAATTATTTAGCTTTTACTAAAAAAATACCATACATTTTTTAATTACACTATATTTCTAGCTACTGTGTCTTTTTTATGGAACTACATGTATATATCTAGGTTATGATTAAGAGATATCGTTAAAAAAGCCTTACTTCGTCAAGTAATTTTTACTAATTTTTTTATTACAGGTCTTCCAATTTTCTTTTGTTAATCAGCAACTGCCTAATGCAGTTATAGTTTTATAGAAATTATAATAATTTCGATATTCTTGCACGTTTAGAAATCTACGGTACTCTAAGAATGAGGAAAATTTAAACTTCCCGCACAACTGTGTAACGTCACCTTAAAACAGCCGATAATAGATAACGTATAGAAATATTATGTGATTAACGTCTTTTTACAAGAAGTCTCAAATTAAATGAGGTGTACTTCTAATCGGTTTTAATTGAAATAGTACTTATAATTTACTGACATTAACAATACAAAATTTAATGAAGAAATATAGTTGTTTATAGATGCACGTTATGGTTATATAAAAGAAGATTAATGATAATATTTGTCGGTGTTTGTTTTACCGGATTCTTAAGAACTTTAAACGTTTGTAACGACAGTTATATTAATTTAATAAGAATTTAACGCCAATAATAGTTATTTCTTAGAACAATTTGCACTACTGAAGTAAATTCAATATAATTTCTTAATGTAGAACCAATTGTCAACCGTTAACTATCTGGAAAATGTTTAATTTATAAAGACTAGTCAGGTGCCGTGCAATACGTTTTCAATTGTCTCGTCCAATAAAATGTTCCTAAATCAGGTGATAATTACCTTAGATATATTTCACCCTATTAAAAATAATATATATTCAGAAATAAATATTTCTTTAAATTGATATTTAATTTTAATCATTTCTTAATGTTTTGCAAACATTGTTTTTCCTTCCTCAGATTTCCTATAAACACAATAGTAATATTATACATAAAAATATATTTTAAACTTGCACTGCGTATGAATTTTCTAGACACAATATCAAACAGAGCGAATTTTGTCAATAAATACGAATCATATTATAATCATGTAGGATGTATTACAATCATCATAGGATATATAATTTATTGCGAATCTTAATACCTGCTTGTTATTGTTAGAAACCGATTTTTAGTTTAGAGCTGCTTATTAAGTAATCTATACTTTTTTGTATGTCAATGTAACGATCGCCATCTACATTGTTTTTTTAATATCAGTAGATACAGTAACAATATAATATAATAAGATAACGCACGTTTTTCAGTTCTGTTAAGCTATACTTGTGTAATTCATGCATTAGTGTTGTAAGTGTTAAATAAATATATATATGTGTTAAACAAGTACAAGTCTTCAGTAAGAACACAGTCCCAAATCCCAAAAACAACAGGTTATGGGCCCAGTGAAGAGGATAAATATCACGTGTAGAATTCTAACCTAATTTTTCGAATTACAACGCTTATTCAACGGTTGTGAATTTTTTTTCCTTTCTCACATTGAATACAGTATCGATACCTAGAAAACATGGCATCAGGTGGACCTCCGTTAATTGAAAAATTGAAAGGTCGTGAAAACTACAATAACTGGCAATTTGCGATAGAGAATTATCTTCAACACGAGGATCTGTGGGGTTGCGTTACCGGCACCGATGACATAGCGAACGAACCTGAAAAAACGAAACGTGACTTGAAAGCAAAATCGAAAATTATCTTGACAATTGACTCCGTAAACTATGTGCATGTTAGAGACTGCAAGACCGCAAAAGAAGTATGGGAAAAGTTAAAAAGCACTTTTCAAGATGATGGTTTATGTCATAAAGTTCATTTAATGAAAACTTTGACCACCACAAAACTAACTGATTGCGAGAGCACAGAGGATTATGTAAATAAAATAATTTCAACGGCCCAGAAATTGGAAAACATAAAATTCAAACTAGGTGATGAATGGTTAGCAACATTTCTTCTGGCTGGACTTTCGGATGATTATAAGCCAATGATTATGGCTCTAGAAAGCTCCGGTAAGACTCTTAGTGTAGATATCGTAAAAACAAAATTGCTTCAGGAAGTAAAGTCTTCAGTAAGTGACACGGTTGCTTTATATAACAAAGGAAATCGGCATAAGCAACAAGTGAAGAAACAGGTAGAAGAACAGAATAAACCTCAACACAAAGGACCAAGATGTTTCAACTGTAATAAGCATGGTCATATATCGAAAAATTGCTTTGTGAAAAAGAAGTTCTTCGATAAAAGAAACAATTCTCATCAAACGGCAGGTAACTCATTGTATTGTGATGAGGCGAATTCAAATAATAATTCTACGAAATGGTACGTGGACTCTGGAGCATCGGCACATATGACAATGAACGTAAGTAACCTTAAAAATATTAAACGTCCGAACCTAGAATATGTTACTGTAGCAAATAATGAAAAAATGCATGTAAATTCACTTGGAGATGTTGAATTAATGATCAACAACTGTATGATGAATGTTGATGAGGTTCTACATGTACCGAATCTATCAGTAAATTTATTATCAGTGGGACAGATCGTTAAAAAAGGAAATACTGTTATTTTCGATAAAGAGGGTTGTAGAATTCTCAATAAAGAAAATTGTTTAATTGCAACGGCAAGTTTAAAAAATAATATGTTTGAGCTTGATTGCACCGAATCAAATAATTTGAAAGCGTTCAGTATTAAGAGTAATGATTTCGACTTGTGGCACCGACGATTCTGCCATTTAAATTTCAACTATATGAACAAAATGTTTAAGGTAATCGATCCTTCACATGAAAACATTCCGAACCTCACATGTAAAGTTTGCTTAAAGGGAAAGCAATCACAATTGCCTTTTAAAGTTGAAAGCGATAGGACATCGAATGCATTAGCTTTGATCCATTCAGATATATGTGGCCCAATGGAAACTACTTCGTTGGGAGGTGCAAGGTATTTTCTGACATTCATTGACGACTACACTCATAAAACGTTCATTTACATCCTGAAAAATAAAAGTGATTTACCGAGATATTTTTCCAAATTCCAAAAGTATGTAGAAAATCAAAAGGAACGTAAAATTAAAATATTACGCACTGATAACGGTGGTGAATACTGTTCACAAGAATTTGAGAAGTATTTGGAAAATGCAGGTATTGTACATCAATCAACGATCAGCTATACACCGCAACAAAACGGAATAGCTGAACGAATGAATCGCACTATTGTTGAAAAGATACGATGCATGTTGATTGATTCCGGTTTAGGAAAAGAGTTTTGGGCCGAAGCGGCAGCAACTGCTGTGTACGTAATAAATAGATCAACCACAAAAAGGTTAGACAATGGTATAGGTACCTGAACAGATATGGTCAAATAAAGAGATTGATGTTAATAATTTAAAGGTGTTTGGTTGCAAAGCAATGGTGCATATACCCAAGCAAAAACGTAAAAAATTGGATCCAAAATCTACTGAATGTATTTTTGTTGGTTACAGCAGTGAACAAAAGGGTTATCGGTTATATAATCCTGAAACTCGGCAAACGACGATTAGCCGAAATGTGACGTTAATTGAAACAGAATGTCTTTCTACTTTCTTTGACAGTAGTAAAGCAATTACATTGGATATGCCGTTAGTGGACGAACAAGAAGATGCCAAAGAGAGTGACCAGACGAACGGCCAAAATGACCTCAAAGAAGAACCAAGTCTACCGAAAGAGATCATGACAAATGAAGACTTGAGTGATCCAGAAAATGATCTGAATGTTGATATGAAAAGATCCACTAGAATTCCACAACGATTTGACGAATATTATCTATATACAGTCATGAATGATAATCTTGATAATCCGTCAACTCTTGAAGAAGCATTGAAAAGACCAGATTCAAAATCGTGGAAAGAGGCGGTAGAGAATGAAATGAATGCATTATTAGAAAATGATACTTGGGAACTTGTGGATCCACCTCAGAACAAAAGAATTATAACTTACAGATGGGTGTTTAAAACGAAGGCAGATAATGGCGCAGCAAAGTATAAAGCTCGTCTCGTTGTTAGAGGATGTTCACAAAGACTAGGCGTCGATTATAATGAGACTTATGCTCCGGTGGTAAAATACAGTTCTATCCGTTATTTAATGTCATTAGCAGCTGCACATGACCTAGAAGTAGAACAAATGGACGCCATAACCGCTTTTCTTCAAGGAAAATTGTAGGAGGAAATTTATATGACTCCCCCAGAAGGTTTAAGTTGTAATAACAAAGTCTGTCGTCTTAAAAAAGCCTTGTATGGGCTGAAGCAAGCAAGTAGAGCATGGAACAGAAAACTTCATAAAACTCTTTTAGACATTGGTTTGAAGTGTTCCAATGCAGATCCATGCGTATATTATGATATCGCTGATGGAAAAATGTTCTTCCTCACAGTGTATGTGGACGATCTGCTGATTTTTTCAAATAACGACAACATGAAAGAAAGGGTAAAATGTGAATTAAGCAGGACCTTCAAGATGAAAGATTTAGGTGAAGCCAAGCAATGTCTAGGATTCAACATTACAAGAGACCGACAAAATAGAAAATTATGGCTAGACCAATCAGGATATATTGAAAGTATGCTAAGAAAATTCAATATGCTGAACTGTCACGGTGTCTCAACACCCTTAGTCACTGGTCAAAAACTCACAAAGGAAATGTCTCCGAAAAATGACGACGAGAAACAAGAAATGTTAAGTGTGCCATACCAGCAAGCAATTGGCGCGTTATTGTACTTAGCAACCTGTACTCGTCCAGATATAAGTTTCGCAGTAAACTTGCTAAGTCGTTTTAACAATGATCCTGGCAAAGCTCACTGGATTGCCGTAAAGAGAATATTCAGATATCTCAAGAGCACCATGTCCATCAGACTAGAATATTCGTGGTGCAATGATACGAACATAGTTGGTTATTCTGATGCTGATTGGGGCGGAGATGTAGAAGATAGGAAATCTGTCACTGGTTCCATCTTCATTTCTCAAGGGGGACCCATTTCATGGCAGTCGCGAAAACAACCCACCGTAGCTCTTTCTACAGCGGAAGCGGAATACATGGCACTGTCATCAACAACACAGGAAGCTATGTGGTTGCAGAACTTAGTGAAGGAGTTGAGTGTAAGTGAAAAAACAGCAATGGTCATTTATTGTGATAATAAGAGTGCCATTGATTTGTGTTTCGGGCGTGGCCATAGTAATCGCACTAAACACATCGATCTAAGACACCACTATTTAAGGGACAAAGTGGACTCAAAGGAAGTTACGATTATGCAAGTACCCAGTGAAGAAATGTTAGCGGACATTCTGACTAAAGGGTTGGTAAATCAGAAACATCACAATTGTATGCACCTTTTAAACATGAAATTTTTTTAATAATAAGCAGCTCGGTGGGAATGTTAGAAACCGATTGTTTTTAGTTTAGAGCTGCTTATTAAGTAATCTATACTTTTTTGTATGTCAATGTAACGATCGCCATCTACATTGTTTTTTTAATATCAGTAGATACAGTAACAATATAATATAATAAGATAACGCACGTTTTTCAGTTCTGTTAAGCTATACTTGTGTAATTCATGCATTAGTGTTGTAAGTGTTAAATAAAGATATATATGTGTTAAACAAGTACAAGTCTTCAGTAAGAACACAGTCCCAAATCCCAAAAACAACAGTTATCGACCCCTAATTACAGTCGCCCAGTGCTACTTCTCAAATGTTTCGAGTAGCTGTATACGGCCATAACGCTTGAAGTTCGAGTCGTTTAAAATGCTCGCGATAGTACATACCGATCGTTTTGAGAAATAGGATAAATGACGCCGTGAAGAGGTAAGGGGTACGAAAATTCGCTAAGAAGTGGGGTCGCGTATGATTCTATCACAGTCTAGTCTACAGCGTAAGTAAGTCGTTTAGTAACCAATTGTTGATTTTATTTTTCACTGCGTTGAAGGTAAGTAGCTCTCGTAGGGTGATAGATAACCTGTTCTACAACTTTGGAAATGCGACTCTTCTTTCCCTTGCACTATATTTTTTGTTGTTATTGTGTGGTATATGCATGTTGTTATTGGTCATAGCTCGTGTAGAGTGCTTTTGTATGTATTAATCTTGGTACAAGAAGTTCACTATTAAAATAAGTTGATCTATATACATTCGCGATCGGAATAACTTTTTAAGTCTAATATTTGGAGGTCTTTGTAGATAAGATGAATTTCTCGATTCCGGATATTACTAATACATCTAATAATTCGGTTTAAGCTATATTGTAGCGTTTTTAGGTAAGATTCAGATGCATTACCCCAAATAGTTAATGCATAAGACAATATGGAATCGATTAGAACATGATAAATAAGCTTTAAGACGGCTTGTGGTATTAGTTCTGCCATATAATAGAATTGACATGCAAACAGTTTTAATTTCTTGCTGACTTCATTGACGTGCGCATCCCACAGGAATGACTCATCTAATATAAGATTATTTCTGCTGCGCAATGCGAACTAAGGAATCACATTGGCATTCCAGGTCGGTGTTAAAGCTGATTGTTGTGTAGGCATTCAAAGGTATGCACTTTAAGTCGGATGTTTTGATCAGTTCTAGCATTAGGGGAGGTTGTATATGTATATATATTTTTTTAATGTGTGGCGGGTGCTTAGTTGCAGTGACTCCGTAAGCTGTATTACTTGTCTGGCTATCACAACTCTCGCTATGTAGTTTTGTGTGTGTAAATTGTGTTGAAATGGATTTGTGACAGCATCATACCGCCTTGTATAACGCCGCGCTGTTAATCAGTTTGCTCCCAGCAGCGAATGTTAAGTCGATCCGGATTTCAATTCCTACTGTCCCTCCAGAGAATTGAAATCCAGCTCCTATCGTCCCGCCACAATGATAGTCAGCCACTTAACCACTGCCGCTATCGACACGTTAAAGATTATATTCGTTTTTTTCGTGTTAACTCCCAATTTTTTGTCGGCTGCCCATAATTGAAATTTGAAGAATTTATCTAATGCGCACTTCAAATTTGTATGGGATGCCATAACCAGGGTATCATCAGCATATAGACATATAGAGTGTTATTTACGTACAGTAAATAAAGAAGTGGTCCTATAATACTTCCTTGTGGTACTCCAAGTGATATGGTATGTGATTCACTTACTCTTTTTCCCAACTTAAATAGGATCTGTCTCCCCTGCAGATAGCTCGAAAACGATCAGATCCACTAATACCATATTTTTTCCAACATGTTAAAGTAAAATCTGGTGATCTATGCTGTCGAACGCCTTTCGGAAATCAATCAAAACACATACGCATATGCATTCCACGGTCTAATCCCTGATTTACCGCATCCACAGAGTTTTCTAGTAGTGTATTAATAGATACCTTTTTCCTTTGAAAACCGGATTGTTAATTGTTTAAAATTTTGTACTTGTATAGATATTCATATACATTGTTACCTTGTTTTGGCAATTTTATCGGTTACAGAAAGAATTGATAGCCGGCACGTTTCGATGATAATATAGAATTCTTTCATTAAATCCGTTACTTACATCATTTACTCTCTTCACAGTACATATGTACATAAGTGAATGACAATATTAACACTATGATAATAATAAAATGTTTATTGATTATTTTTAATAAATTATTTTGTCTACAACTAAACAATAAAGTAGGTAAATGATATCGAAGACTTCCACGGTCTGAGTCTGTTATGAGGGCTTCCGGGTTTTGATCGCGTCATAGTAAAGTGTGAGGTGCAAAGATATCCGGACACGTCTAGATAGAGAAATACCCTGCGCTCAATACTTTATTCCAAAGAGCCGCAGGGCACCTTACCACCTGCTGAGTGTAACCGTAGTTTTTCCCTCTTACAATAACATTGCAATATACAAATGCGTATAATACGTATATATATATATATATAGATGTAATGAAATTACTGTGATTAACACAGAATTCGGGTTTAGTTTTTTAATAAAACAAGTATTTTAGCCTTGTGACGTTTCGGAGACTAATTTTCTCCTTCCTCAGACCTATTTATTAACAAACACTAATAAATTTTAACAAGTTTTAAATTTGACTGTGAAAAACTTACATTGGGCTTTACTTTAAATTTGTGTAGACATTGAAACTTGCTTCAGGCATTAATGCACAGTGTAGTAATTATATACACCTATTATTAACTGATTTTGAGAATTGGTATGTACTTTGTCACTAAATTTAATATGTTATATTTGTTTAAAACCTTGTAAATGGGACGTTACGAACAATAAATGTAAAATAATATTTTAAAATCGGATGCAATGTCATGTGTAAGTGAGATGTCCAGAAGGCAAAAAATTTTTCTTATAAACAAATTTTCGAGGATATTTAGATGTCGCACATACAGGGGACTACAAAGGAAAAATCAACTATAATGTGGGGAAAGAACAAAAGCCTATTGGAGCTTTATTTTAATGTTTTCAACTATATTTGAATAGATATTGGAAAGAGATGACGATTGTTCTTTTGTATTTAAATTTTTGGTGATTCTATTTATAGCTAAATTCTCCAAGACTAACCTTTTATTGTAGTTATTTTGATTAAATAAAAAAACCGGATTTTCAAGGTCTATGTTGTGATTGGTTTGGTGGACGTGTGCCGCAAGGGCACATTTTTTGGGCTTTTTGAAATCGCTTTTGTGTTGGACAGCGCGCTCGCGCCATCTTTGAGTTGTTTGACCAATGTAATAACTTTGACAGTCAATACATTTAACTGCGTAAACTACATCATGGTGTTGGTAAAGTGGAAGTTTAGTTTTAAGTTTAGTGAAAAAATTGTGGGTAGGTATGGCAGTTGTGAAAGCAATATTAATGTTAGTATCCTTAAATAACATTTTAATTTTATCGGTCAGTTTGGGGATATAAATCAGTGATTTGTATATGGGGCCCTGTGTATTGTTGGCAGTGGAATTATTGAGGGGTAGATTAATATTGTAGGGATGTTGGCTTGAGAAAAGGATTCTTTTGGTCAGATGTTGTGGGAAATCATTTTTACGTAGGATATCAAGAAGTATTTTTAAATCCTCATTTATAAATTGAGGGTGTGTTATTTTTAGTATTCTATTTTTCATGGCTAATATGAGATTAATTTTATATTTAAGGGGGCAGTGTGAGTTAAAATTTAGTAATCTGTTTGAATTTGATGGTTTTCTGTACCATCTCAGCTTAATGGTGTTATCCACCTTGACCAGTAACGTATCAAGAAAAGGTAGGGATTGATTTTGTTCTACTTCATAAGTGAATTGTAACTTGTTATTAACATTATTAAAAAGGTCTAAAACGTTTTGAATACGTTCTGGAGGAAGAGTACAAACGAGATCGTCTACGTATTGGTACATAAATCCAAAGGGAAAATGGGCCTGTTCGTTGACCTCTTTAAAACGTATATAGTTCATGACTATATCAGCGATGATGGGTGATAGTGGGCTGCCCATCGGAGTACCATGTATTTGCTGGTAGATTTCACCTTCAGAGTTAAATACCCATTTCAGAAGAGCGATGAACGTAGGTTTCGGTATGGGAGTGATAGGTTCAATTAGGAACCAATTTTCTTCTATTATATTGATCACTAATTCAGTAGGTATGTTGGTAAATAAATTGACTACATCAAAGGATACTAGAACATGTTTTTCAGGTATAGTGAGATTATTAGTGGCTGTAGCGAAAGCAAAGGAATCTTGTATTCTGAACTGGTTATAGTCGCTGAAGGCTGATTTTAAAATATTTGCCATAAACTTCGCAAGATTTCTACTGTGGCAATCAACATTACTGATGAGTTGATTGCCACAGTAGAAATTGTAGTGCGGAATATATTCCTAATTGCGTGATCAGATGTGATAGACGCTTTATGGCAAATATTTATAATTTGCAAATCAATATTTAGCCTTCAGGATATTGTCGGTGGCAGATTTACTATTACTATTTGTTACCAGTTCAGAATACAAGACTCCTTTTGTGCATGACACTCCATACTTTGTAATGTCTCTTATGCACTTGTGTAATACAGCCAATTTTGTCACAAACTGTGACAATAGGTAATCTCACTAAGATACCTGAAAACAATAGCCCACATAAATTTTTGCATCAACACAAGTAAATTCTAAAGCTAATTTTCACAATCTGTATCCTTTTTTGGATGATATATGTTTTATAATATCTTATCATCTCTTTTTAAGTGCAATGTTCCTATGCATACGGGCCGCCAAGCATAAGTTTCCTCAATTTATTTACCAACATACCTACTGAATTAAAAGTGATCAATAAAAGGCTCTAATAGAAGAAAATTGGTTTACCTAATTGAAACCTATCAAACATCCCTATACCGAAACATAAATATCGTTCAGAGGAACCTCAAGACATTGTCAACGGTTTTGCAGATTACTTCAGCAAATGTCTACCTACTACCGGTATTTAATCTCTAACTTGTCCTCCAATTTGACATACCATATTTCATCTATCAGAAAGCTGAAATTTTAACATTCTGTTGATCAAATTACATTGTCAAACTGCGGTATTCGTCATTTGCTGCACCATTATTAAAAATATTTAACATGGCTCTTTCTACGTCAACGATGGAAAGCAGCGAAGATTGTCCCGTGTTCAGAAATCTGGCATTCTTCAGATATTGCCTATCGTCCGATAGCATCGCAATTGTCTAAGATTTGAAATAGACAGGATTTACTGATGAATTAAAAACCTTAAATCGCCAAACTTTTCATGGATTTATCAAAACCTCGTGGTCTCAAATCTAAGAGTATTTTTACTCATCGGTTACTTCTTTCTTTGACTTTAGCATTACTGAAACAAGCTCAAATGACATTTGTAGTGCAGAATTTTCCTAATTGCTATGTTGATAGGGTTTTGAAGAATTACAATTTGAGTGGTTAGGCGTTTTCGATATGATTAACTTTTTATTTATAATTTGCATTTGACAACCCGCAATTACGTACTTTACAATGGATTTTCGGTCGCAGATTTATTGTACATCTGGTGTTTGTCCAGAACTTAGTCCACTTCATATTTATTAATGATCTACCAGAATTTTAAGACTTTTAAACTGTTTGGGATGACCTTTCAAAATGTCCAAGTTAATAATTAATTGCTTGATTCTTCAATTGATCTCGACTTTCAGAAGTGATTAGTATACTAATTCGGCTAGTGAACATAAATGCAAGATTATTAGCTTTACAAGAAACTACAGCTTTTTTCCTACAAATTGATAATATAGACGTTACTGGGGATCTTGGAGTTTTGTATGACACCACTTTGATTTCTGAACACATCAACGACGTTACAAAAAACTGAGATGGTTCATTATTCAGAAATTTTTACAAACATTAAAACACCAATTTTTAAAGCTTGTTAATCACAGATTGGACTCGTTGTTTGGTCACTTACCATTTGAGCTTATTCAACATTTTAGATTCTTATCATCTCTTTTTAAGATGGACTCTTCCTATATCCCGCTAGAGGTTTCCTAATATGGTCTCCTTTCCCGTGTTATCTATTTAAAGCTAAAACATAAATATCGTCGGATACGTTTCAAAGTTTCGTTAGATCAATTTAGATTTTTCACTGTATAAACTTATTCATAACTTGATAGATTGTTCTATTCTGTTGTCAAATTGAAGTTTCATATTAGACCATGAAAAATAGAATACTAAAAATAACCAATCACCCTCAATTTATAAATGAGGATTTAAAAATACTTCTTGATATCCTACGTAAAAATGATTTCCCACAACATCTGACCAAAAGAATCCTTTTCTCAAGCCAACATCCCTACAATATTAATCTACCCCTCAATAATTCCACTGCCAACAATACACAGGGCCCCATATACAAATCACTGATTTATATCCCCAAACTGACCGATAAAATTAAAATGTTATTTAAGGATACTAACATTAATATTGCTTTCACAACTGCCATACCTACCCACAATTTTTTCACTAAACTTAAAACTAAACTTCCACTTTACCAACACCATGATGTAGTTTACGCAGTTAAATGTATTGACTGTCAAAGTTATTACATTGGTCAAACAACTCAAAGATGGCGCGAGCGCGCTGTCCAACACAAAAGCGATTTCAAAAAGCCCAAAAAATGTGCCCTTGCGGCACACGTCCACCAAACCAATCACAACATAGACCTTGAAAATCCGGTTTTTTTATTTAATCAAAATAACTACAATAAAAGGTTAGTCTTGGAGAATTTAGCTATAAATAGAATCACCAAAAATTTAAATACAAAAGAACAATCGTCATCTCTTTCCAATATCTATTCAAATATAGTTGAAAACATTAAAATAAAGCTCCAATAGGCTTTTGTTCTTTCCCCACATTATAGTTGATTTTTCCTTTGTAGTCCCCTGTATGTGCGACATCTAAATATCCTCGAAAATTTGTTTATAAGAAAAATTTTTTGCCTTCTGGACATCTCACTTACACATGACATTGCATCCGATTTTAAAATATTATTTTACATTTATTGTTCGTAACGTCCCATTTACAAGGTTTTAAACAAATATAACATATTAAATTTAGTGACAAAGTACATACCAATTCTCAAAATCAGTTAATAATAGGTGTATATAATTACTACACTGTGCATTAATGCCTGAAGCAAGTTTCAATGTCTACACAAATTTAAAGTAAAGCCCAATGTAAGTTTTTCACAGTCAAATTTAAAACTTGTTAAAATTTATTAGTGTTTGTTAATAAATAGGTCTGAGGAAGGAGAAAATTAGTCTCCGAAACGTCACAAGGCTAAAATACTTGTTTTATTAAAAAACTAAACCCGAATTCTGTGTTAATCACAGTAATTTCATTACATCAATATACGACAAATCAGCGTCAGCAACTGATTTTTTCACTTCAATTCAACTATATATATATATACATATATTTATAGATTTGTTAAACCGCTTATACAGACCCGAACTGCTATATGTAGTAATCGTTGTCAGACCCGCGACGACGTTGTCAGACCCACTTTCGGGTCTGACAACGTTCTTCATGTATTTCGGTCTATTTTTCAATGTTATGCTTAAAAATGACTTCTCCCAATTTTTTGTTCGGGACCGACAACGCGGTAGAATATCAACCTATACACAACTCTAGTTCCGGCGCTTTCTGCCAGAGGGCCAGCTGTATATCTAAAGAAGCATTTCTACCGACGTTGTCAAGCCTGGTACATTATACCAACGTCGTCAAGCCCGAAAACCGGCAACACTGTAATTGCAATACTATCTATATAATATTTATAATGTCTGTCCGCATTCGTAAAACTGAATGTGTTTACGTTAGCGTGTGATAGTATGTATTCACGATTAGGCTGATGAATTTGGTTTTAATAAAGTTTAAGTTATAAAAAGTATTCCATTTCCATTATCTTTTTAATTTAAATCATATTAACGCTGTAAATATGGAAAGAATGAATATTCCTTCGGCATGTATTCATTATTTCATGCTGAAACTTTGGAAATTTATTATTCAGTTAATTACTTCATTCAATTACTTTATTTCGTAGTACATTTGCACCAGACAAATATTATACCTATAATTTTACATAAATACATACATAAATACATTACATAAATTAAAATATAGAAATTTAAGCTTCTGTAGCGTCAAGTAGATGATATTATTATTCCTTATAGTAGCATTACATGACTATAGAAATGAATATTGCGACTATTATTTGACTTATTAGTTTTAACGAAAATTAGTCAATATCTAATATATACATATTACTCCTTTAGTTAATAATAAATCACTCAGATTTCTGTAATAGAAGTTATAATGGAAACTAAATTTTTAAGGCTTCATAAAGGTAGTAATATAGAGATAATTCAATTCCGTTTAATAATAACTAATGTATTTATATTTATTTATATTTTTTAACATATAGTTAGTGTTCTTATATATAGTTCGATATATGATTTAGTTGTATGAGTTTTAGGTTAGTTGCAAGGCAAAATAGAAAACAACTTACTAAAAGTGTTTTGACAGATTAACACCTTTTAACTCAATTACATATTGAGACTAAAAATATTAAATTTATATTATATTTAGTATAAATAGTAGATAAATACAGTTTAAAATAAAAATATAAAAACCCTCATATCAGCACAAAATTCGAAACAAAATTTCTCAAAAACTTGCCAGTTCCACATAATAAGGATGTTGCAGTAATTAAAATTACATCTTAAACATATACAAACGCGTATTGGCGAATTACGTGTCAAACCAAATGTGCCCGTATAGCAATATAATTTTAGTAATACCGTACCTAGTTTTAAAAACATTTTTCATCTAAAGATGATTCACTTAATACAAGCGCAGGTAACAACAAGTACCTTATTTAATTAGAAATTTCATTTAAATACTTCTTAGTATTACTAAAACCGAAATACATATACATATTATATGAAGAAAAACGTCAGAAGAGATTAAATATGTATGGATGTTATGAGTATTTGTCAAGTTTATAGGTGTTTATGGTTGGATAATCCACAAACACAACTATATTAATCTATATATCTTATTCTAGAATTAAAGTGAAGTATTCTGTTGAGCATTAATTATTTATTTTATAGACAAACATTGTTATTGTTGTTTTTAATGTATTTTACTATAAAAATTAATTTACATTTTTTATGAAGTTTTACTTATCTTTTATTCCCTATCATTAGTTACAACTTAAATTTATTCTAGTTCACATCTTCGATTACAACTTTATCGTCATCTTCTCTTTGAAAGATAAATGACAAATAATATCAAAATTTAAAGACATGCCTGTTAAAAATATTTATAACCAAATTAATCATTGATATATTGAGCCATGAATGAACACTAACTTAATGTTAAAAATTGTTAATATAAATAAAGTGATTTTCACTAAACAGAATTAAACAATTAAACAATTTACTTTCTATTATGATCCCTATTGTATTATAACTTCACAAAATATTTTATAAGTTTGCAACATAAATAATCAGGTACACTAAAGCCTAGATAAAAAAAAGATACCTAATGTATTCTTTCGCCAACGCTTCATTACTGCATCTTATAACAAAAGGGATCTGATAGCTTTTCACCTGGTGAAGATATATAATGTGAACATACATATATAATTACTATTTTGTATCGGAGGACAACAATCTTTTTTTTTCGGTATGTATTTGCATAAATGCTATTCCTAGTAGGTTGAATGATTACAATTCAATAAAGGAGTCATATATTTATTAATTTTTTGTAAAACGGACAACTGGGAAAATATCCGTGATATAGAACAACCGTCCTAAATTCTAACATTTTAATTTATATAATATGTCTACATATATGCGTGTATATATAATACAATATAATACAATGTTATTGTACGAGTGGCAAACTACGGTCCCACCCAGCAGGTATTAAGCTGCCCTGCGGCTCTTTGGAATAAAGTATTGAGCGCAGGGTATTTCTCTATGTAGTCGTGTCCGGATACCTTTGCACCTCACTGTACATATGTATGTACAATAAAAAAAAACGCTAAAAAATAAAGTATGTATTATATTAATCACTATTGGTTAATAATAGTACTCATAGTATCCGGAGGGAATAATGAAATGGGGCCATAAGAGAAGATATATATGAAGGGCTACACTATAACAGTCATACATTTAAAATAGAAACTGTTGAATCCGATTATTGTTTTCAGTACTCCAAATAATGCTTCACCTTACGTTTTGTTTACATATTGCCGCTAAAACTGTTGCCACCACTGAACACTCAATGATTTTTGAAATTACCGGGTGCTGCTAATAAGGATATATTTCACTATTTCTGCGATTTATTGTGAAATAACACAGAATTTAGTTACTTTTGGCTATATCAGCTAAATTTGTAATTTATTTTAAAGCATGCTATTTAAAAAATCGAAGTTGATGTCCACTTGCGGTTAACCGGAGGTGATATTTATTCAAAAATATTTTCACGTGATAGTTCATATTCAATTATATCCAACTGCAAAATTTTGTATTAAAATTCCGTTCCGTTTACGTTTACGTTACGTTTTCAGGACGTCGTATATTGTTTATTTTTGACGAAATAAGTCATCGTCAAAATATGATGTCTTGAAGACGTACTGTGCTGGTCATTTTTGACTAATTTTATAATAGTCTAAGTATATGGTCTTTAAGACGTTGGGTATTAATAATATTTATTAAATTGTCGAATAAATCACTTAAAACGTTGACCGGAAAGATTTTTTGTCATTAATAAATCCATGTGATTGAACCAATTATCTATTATTTCTTGTCATAAAATATACAAAAAGTATTTTTAAGTAGTTGAGAGTAAGTCTATAATTAGGTGAATAATATATAGGTTAAAATTTAATTTTTGAATTTTAACCTATATATTTTTAAGTACTCTCTGTTTTTTTTGCTATAAATAGGTGGAATTGAATAAAAATATTGAGGCAGTGTGTAAAACACAAACATATATCAATCAATATAATATATTGGCGGTTAATATATTATATTAACCGTTGTTCAACACTGCAGCTCTTTGCTAGGGTATCCGGTACGGCGTACGTTAGGCTTGGTTAAGCATTAGCCTTGTTTATATATTTATAGTTATTCAACCGTTTGGTAGTTCGGGGTTGGATGATTGATAGGGAGCGCATTGGGTAATGTGTCGCCATTCTTCAATAATAATTGCGTAGGCGTAAAATACGATTTATAGTAAAAGATGAGAGTCAATAGGCGTGTATCAGACATTGGGGTGGATCATGATCTCATATCCAAACAACGGCAATCTGATTTTTCTTCAATTATTTAGTTGGTGTTAAATTTAGTGTTGATTTTCAATATTTTTGATAGACTTTTTAAGAACTTTTTTGTATTGGGTAGATTCGGTTAAGTGTAATGAATCATTCAACTTAATCTTAAGGCCGGTGATCCACCGGAGAAACTAATTTCATGAAATTTGTATGTGAAAGATATTATATGAAACAAAATTTTCCGCTTAGTACACATCAGGAAATCTTCTTATATACACTTGTTGCGTATACACATTTATCTAGAGTATTTGAAGATATGTCTTTCGAGGAAGATGACGTGCTTTTATTGTGGTGGGCAAAGGGCAGACAGCGAAATAGAGCCATTAGGAGAAACAGACAATTTTGGATAATAATAATAATTATTATTATTATTGGAACTACTTGACAAAACATTGCTATATTCCAATTTCTACTCTCAGGAAATTTCGGGGAAAATGTTTCCACTATCCAATGAACCATACTTATTTTTAACGTATAATCGAACTAAATAGAGAAAGTACAATGTTCTTATTTGAAAAAACGAGCTTTTCAACTTCTGAGTCATCGCTAACATTCTGTGTATAGTTTTCATTGTTTTCCCCGGATATGTCTAGTATATACTGTAGATTTCAAAATTTCATAAAATCTTATCAATTAAAGGAGAGTACCTAATTGTAAGATATATTAGCTCAATAGTTATTACAATTGTACCTTAATAATTAGGTAATCTATTTGTATGTACTAAACGTGACATTACTTACTTCAAGGTACCGCAACAAGTATTTAGGAATTAACCGTCTTTAATTCGTTTAATTTCATTTAATTAAGTATTTAAAATCTCTCAGCGATGTAATGAAATAATGGTGATAATACTGTATTGTATGTACAGTTAGTTTATTACGTAATGTCTTCCCTTTGAAGAGCATATCAAACTTTCTGCCGCTCACGCCGATTTCGTCGGTTTCGTTCGGTCTAGATATTCTTAATACCCAACTATACTAGTGCTGCGACTCGTAATCGGTTTTATACCAAATCGGTTTTGTGTTAAGCGATTAACCGCCATCAAACGGAAATCGTAATCGAAAAATCGGTTTTGAAATCGGTTTTAAAATCGGTTTTAAAATCGGTTTCAAATCGATGATTTTTTTGAATCCGCTCTGTATGGCTTTGCAATTGTTTTATTAATATTTATAATACATTCACGATGATGTCTAGATAGAGAATGTAGTGCGTTTTGTAAAAAAATACTGAAAATATAATGCTTTCATTCATTTGTGCTTATTATGGAAAATATATTCGTTGAGATACTAAACAGCGACACCTGTTATTTATCTATACCTCATAAAGCATGTTGTGGTTAACGTGGATGAAAAAATAAATAGCGTTAATATGAATTAATGAAATTTAATAAAACAAGTAACAATCAGTATCCTAACGGAATCAATGTTATTGCTAAACTGGATTTATGTTTGACGATTTGGCGCCATCAAAACAGAAATTCTAATCGAAAAACTTAGTGTACCCATTTAAAAAACACATTTTAAAGCCAATTTCAAAATCGATTTTAAACCGGTTTTGAACCGATTTTTAAAATCGGTATAAAAATCGATTTAAAAAATGGATTTTAAAGACCGGTTTCGACTCAACACGATTAATCGATTTTAATGAAACCGGTTTGAGGAAAAGTCGGTTAATCGATTTGTAATATTTGGCGATTTCCGCAGCACTAAACTATACATCTCAAGGGGCATGTACGAAAACGACCGGACGGGCATGAGCGGAAGAAAGTTTGATAAGCGTTTCAGAGGGGAAGATATTAGTTAATACACAAGCTGTACATAGATTTAGGTTTACCGATACCTAGTCATAATTTTCAACATGTAAGTATTGGTAATCTTTGTTATAATTATAGATATTACAACACATTTCTCTTTTGTTCTCTTTCTTGAGATTTTGCAAGTAATCGTATTGTTACATTTTTTCAATGTGATGTTCTGTTTTTATATTACTAATTAGTACTTGAACATTCCTTCGATAATATTGGTTGCATGATATGGAAAGTTGAAACTTTGTAACACACTGCTCTGTTGCATGTGGTAAAGACGCTGCATGAATGTTTAATGACAGACGTGTGATTGTAATGTGCCTGCAGTAATAATACATACACTTTGTCTACTTTCCTTGAAATTACTAATAGTCCATTGAACTTTTTTGATTAAATTGTATTGAATAAATTTTATTGAAAACAATTTATTTTCTAGACAATATATTGTTCTGTCACAAACGACAGAAATGAAAGATTGAAATTATTAACACAAATATAATAATAAAATTGTACAAAAAGTCTATTAAATTAAAATAAATATTATTAAAATTATCCCACCCTCTTTCTTACCTTGCTAATTATATGTGTGTGTGTGTGCGTGTTTATTTTGTTATTCTTCTTTAGTTATCCTCTTCAATTTCCCTTTAAGTTCGCTCGTCCTGATGAATTGTTCTCTATTCTTTCTTCTTTTTATTTCTTCTTTCTTTTTTCCTGACACCCACTTATCACTTGTAGCGTGTTTTTGTATAAATACCAAATCGTTTTTATGCGGTTTTATGTTAAATTTTAATTTTTTGTGACTGTTTCTTACTGTCAAAAAAATAATCTGTTTACATCCACCTGCTGCTGCTCCGAACTACCAAAACTGGCGTTACGTCATTCCCCACTAGATTTCTAATTTATTTAACGATGTATTTTTAATTTGGAAATTAATGCCTAATCGAGTCGTGTTGTGTCATGTATGTGTTTGTATGTGTATGTTACATTAAATTTTGAATTTTTCTCTCAAATAAAAAATTACTATTATTATATTTGTGTTTTTCATTTTTCACTCCCTCAATCGCTGTTCTAAGTCTTTTTTTTTTTTTTTTTAACAATTAACGTAAAGTTAATAAGTTATAACCATCATTAAACATTAAACATTTCAAAAATTAATTAAATGATAATTAATTCAATTAGAACTCTTCAAATACCACATAATAATATAATACATAGATTGTATACATCTGTTGCTAATAAATTGGTATAAATTTGAATTGATGATGCGTTCGAAAAACTGAAATTCGATGTCACCGCACTAATTTCTAATACATACTGAAATAATTTAGAAAACCACTCGAAGGTGTCGAGGGGTTTCTTACAGTAATATTTTGGCGTACGTAAAGTGTTTATATATCCTCACTATAAAACTAACATGTGCTATTTGCTATTATTATTATTCCAACGGGTGCTCTTACCGGCGTCCGCATTGCGACTGATGGCATATTATGCTCTTTTGTTTTACAAGCTGCTATAGACCAAAACAGCAATATGTCTTTAAGGTCGCGTGGTCAGTTAGGAATGGCAGCAAAAATCTCTCCACATATAGCAATGGTAAACTTTTGCGATAATTTTTCGATCAAAGATTTTTAGAAATTACAAAAATAAGTGACAAACGGAATTTACAGTAGCAATTGTCACCTTGTACTAGTTTTTCTTAAATGAAAAAATGCAATGCTCAAAACAGCAAGTGATTTGTAAACTGGTAGTGTCTGATTATTGCTCTAGCGGCCTGCTTCAGATCCTTTCTACTATATAAGTAAGTAGATTCATAATCCTGCTGCTAGGTGGTGACTCCAGGAAAACTTTAGTGAGCTTGTGTCCCATTGTTCATCAGTAGCAGTCGATGTTTTTGCTTTAATATTGTATTAACTTCTCGAGTTATCCTACACATTAGTGCTGGCCTTATGAAAGGTATACTTAAAGCATTTCTTACTAGTCTATCGAGTTTTCGTAGCTTCCTTCGATACTAGGATGTCAATTTGACTGAGGTGATACGCCGCGTTGGCATATTAATGCCGATGTATTCATCTGAAGCGATGGCTTTTTTTGTTTCTTCAAATGCTTTTTCACATTGCTTATCCCAATAGTATATTCTTTTGGAGTAGCTTGTGATAATAAATTCGTCATGTTTTTTTCATAGTTGGATAATAATTTACCATACCAATGAATGCTTTTAATTGGGAACATTTGTTGGTCGTGGTGCTGACACTATTGCATCCACTTTCGTTTTACTTTTTAAAATTCCTTCCTCTGTTAAGTCAAAGCCTACGTATGTGACTCTGTCCCTTAAAAACTCGCACTTTTCCATATTCACAGTTAACCCTGCATCTTTTAAAATTGCTAAAACTTTTCTAATGGCATCTATGTGATTTTCATTCTTTCTATGTCCAATTACAATGTCATCTTGGAAAACTGTCACATTCTCTACAAGTTGAAATAACTGCTCTATAAATTCCTGACAATAAAAACTAGCACTCTTTATGCCAAAAGGTAATCTTTTCATGATGAACAAACCCTTATGGGTTGAAATTGTTACTAACCTACTTGATTCCTCATCTAGTTCAAATTGTAGATACGCGTCTTTTAAATCAATTTTAGAAAGTTTTGAGCAACCGTGTAAATGTGCAAAAATCTGTTCAATTCTTGGTAAAGGATAGTATATATCTTTAAGATGTTTATTTAATAATATATAATTGCCGCATATTCTTACCGAATTATCCGCTTTTAATACTAGAACAATACTCGATGACCAGTCGCTTGAAACTACGAGCGTTATTACCCCTTCAGTCTCCATTCTGTGTAATTCCTTCTCTATCTTATCCTTTAAAGCTAATGGTACCGTCCTTGGTCTTTGGTGTGTTGGTGTCGTATCTTCTTTCAGTACCAACGAAATTTGTCCATATTTATACTTCTCTAATTTTGTAGTACAAACCACTGGAAACTCTTTTTTTAAATTAGTTTTTAGTTCATTTGTATCAATGGAATTGATGGATATTGGAAAGCATACGTTAAATTTGTGAATAAAGTCTCTACCTAAATGACACACTGATCCTTGCTGAATAACATAAAATATGATTACATCTTTTATATTATTATATTCTACTGTAACACTAATGTATCCCATAGGTATTATTTCTTCACCTGTATACCCCTTATATGTATTTGATGTTTTCTTTAATTTAAAGGTTGACAAACATCTGTCATAAAATTTACTGTTGATAGCTGATATGACTGAACCTGTATCTAATTCCATATTGAAACTAACATTATCAATTGTTAGATACTTTTATCAAAATAGGACTAACCTTATTACTAACATCTACATCTACTTTATTAACTAAATTGACTGTATTTATACAAGTTTCGTCTACTGTCTCTACGTTCTCACCTTTTTTATAACTTTTACAGTGTTACCTTCACACATGTTCTGTAAATGACCAATTTTGGAACATTTATTACATCTGTTGTTTATACCGACACTCGCCTTTATGCATCTTACCACAACGGAAGCAATTTTCTGGTTGACCGCCTGGAAGTTGTTGATTGTCACTGGTTTTCTTGAGATCTTTCTTCGACAGTTGATTCTTTCCTCCGAACCTTTTCTGTGATCCTTGATTATCATGTCCGTGCACCCTCGCTCTAAAATACAGCTTGTATACCACCACCTGTAGCATTATAGTTACTGCTCCCTCCTTTGTTATTGCTATTGGTATTATTTCTTCTAATTTTTTAACTACTTTCTCTTCCACTAACCTATCTAATACCAGACCAGGCTTCATACCAGTTATAAACTTGTCTTTCAATACTCCATTGAGAGTCCTAAATTCGCAATTGATAGCTAATCTTTTTACTCTCGTAAACCATTCAATTACTGATTCCGATGATGTCTGTGTACCTCGATAAAATTGAATTCTTTCCCTATATACATTTATTTAGTGTTGTTTCAGTATACTTTTTATTTCCGTTAACGATTTATCCGTCGGTTTTCTGGAAAACACCAATCTCTTAGCGTCTTGTACACCTCTGTTGATACAAGACTTATTAACATGGCTATTTGATTTTTTTCCTCTGTGATTCGATTTGCTGTACAGTACTGTTCAAAACGTTCTATATACACACAAAAATCATCCTTTTCATTGAATTGTGCAATTGCTCCTATTGTCCCATTTATGATATGCATCTCTGCGTCGTTAACGGTTGTTAACCGCCATTTTTTTTTCGTATTTTTTTACCTTGTATATCTCTATGCCTATGATCTAGTATACCGTTATATACCTTTCAATTCACGTTTTCCTCTTCGCCATGTACTATGTTTGCTTAAACACTTTAATTTATTATTCCTTGTGTAGTATTTTAAATTTAAAATTTAAATTACGCGCCAAAAGTACAGGAGAGTTATGAAGGGAATGTGAAGGAGAGGGTGTGTTTTTTTGATAGAATATAGATATTTGTTTTTTTTTGTTAAAAGTGTGTTTCTTTTGCTTCTTAAAACGGTACTACAGTTTCTCAGAAGTGGGATTCGAGCTGAATTCGAGGCTCAACGGTGTAATTAAGATTACGGCCAAATTTGAAAACGAAATTGAGAAGTACAAAAACGTGTTGAATTAATAGGTTAATTCTGGAGGGAAGACAAACGGTTGAAATTAGTAACATGCCACTCGATAATTTGTGTACAGCAATGAACGAAAATAACGACACCAATCATTCAGATGAATTCGAACGTTTCCAACAGACACATCAAGCGAATGTAAACAAAGATACTCAAGATAATAAAATGATGGAGGTTATAACGAGTTTATTACAACAAAATGCGGCAATACTTGATATGCTGCAACATAAAGATCGTAAAAAGGATGCGGAAGATGAAGTAAAAAATTTTAATATAATGCCGGATTTAAGCAAGTCTATTGAAGTGTTTGACGCGGAAAAGGGACCGAACTATGCACGAGAATGGCTGCAAAGACTGGAGACGACAGGGCAGCTACATTCATGGCCACAAGCAATTAAATATGAAACAGCAAGAACAAACCTGAAGGGAGCTGCATACTACTGGTACAAGGGTAAGGCTAAAGACATACATGATTGGGCTGAGTTCAAGGCCGCATTTTCGAAGACTTTTATTTTCGATAAAAGCAAAACGGAATTATGGAAAGCTATGCAGCTACAAGTACAGAAAAAAACACGATAATCTCAGTACTTATTTTTATAAAAAGGTATCATACTGTCGAGAACTAGATTTGCCATTCGCAGAAACCAAGGAACAGGTGATAATAGGGCTGTGGTCCAAAGATTTGGCCAATTACTTGATGGCAAGACCAGATATTGATGAAGACGATTTATATAAAGACCTGATACTATATGATCGAGTTGATGGTGCTCGTAGGATCACGGTAACTGATAGATTAGGAAAGCAGAAAAGGGAAGAGACGATAGGTAACGAAACAGATGGAAAGGAAGAAAAAATGGCAAAGTCAAGTGTTTTAACTGCAATTTATTTGGCCACAAAGCAACCGAGTGTAGGAAACCTCGTAGAGAAAAAGGCGCTTGTTATTCATGTGGTTCAATGGACCATAAACTACGGGATTGTCCGAAGATACGTCATAAAGCAGATTCGACAAACATCCAAGGAAACAGCACCAATTTGGTAGAAGAGGGAGCGATGGTATGGGCACCAAATATCCCATCCTACCAGGTAGACGCATATCTGAAAATAAAGGAGAAAAAGATAAGTGTAACACCTATTTTAGATACCGGTAGTCCAATATCTTTAATCAGCGAAGCATTTTTACCATTAGATTGTATAAGACAAAATTGCATATCTCATTCTTACCAAGGCATTAATAACTCTAAATTACAGATAAAAGGTACATTTTTTACTACAATAACTGTTTGTGAAATTGATGTAGATATTCTTTTCTATGTAGTACCAGAGAGCACAATGAATTGTAAGTGTTTATTAGGCAGAAATTTTATTGCAAACGAGAAATTTAAAATTACATTTGGTCAAACAGTCATCATTGAAAATGCAGACAAAAACATGAACAACGATATTTTTTCGGTTAATTTAATTGCTGATAGTAAAGAAGTAGAACTAGACATAAATTCCACCATTGATCCCAAATATAAAAACCAGCTTATAGAAAATATGCATGCCAAATATTTAAATTCCGTAAAACCATCTAAGCCTAAAATGAGTTTCGAAATGCGTATAGATGTCAAACCAGGACAGCCTCCATTTTATTTTAGACCACGACGACTTTCATTTTTTGAAAAAGACCAAGTAGTTCAGATAATAGATGACTTGTTAGCACAAAATATTATTCGGAAAAGCAATTCTGAATATAGTAGTCCGATAGTTTTAGTCAAGAAAAAGACGGAAGGTTTAAGAATGTGTATTGATTTTCGCGAATTAAATAAGATTACAATTAGAGACAATTTTCCTTTACCAAGGATAGATGATCAAATTGATCAGATGCGTAATAAAAAGTACTTTACGAAACTTGACCTAAAAAATGCTTTTCACCACGTAAATATTGCCAAAGATTCAATTAAATTTACGTCGTTTATTACACACAATGGACAATACGAGTATTTGAAGATGCCTTTTGGGCTGAAAAATAGCCCAGCCACTTTCATGAGGTATATAAATTTTATTTTTAAAGACTTGATTGACCAAAATAAAATATGCATTTATATCGATGATATTTTAATTGCTACCACGACAATTTACGAAAATTTGGAAATACTAAACGAAGTATTTACTTTAATGTCTGACAATTTATTAACATTGAAATTAGACAAATGCTCTTTTTTGTATCAAGAAATCAATTTTCTTGGATATATAATAAACGAAGATGGTATTAGACCAAATAAGCAAAATATGATAGCTGTTAGCGAGTTTCCTGTACCAAAGAACTTTAGAGAAGTCCAGAGCTTTTTGGGGCTAACATCTTATTTTCGCAGATTTGTAAACAATTTTTCACTTATTGCTAAGCCTCTTTACGATTTATTAAAGAAGAATACTATTTTTAAGTTTGGTAGAGAAGAACTTGAGTCATTTGAACTGTTAAAGCAATTGTTAATTGACGAGCCAGTATTAGCAATTTATAATCCGTCTCTAGAAACTCAATTGCACTGCGACGCTGTTATGTTTATTTTGAATTACGCGCCAGTTTTGTTGTAGTTTTTTTAGCTTGACAGGTATTGGGGGATAGTTATGTAGAGAATGGCGGAATGTATAACGTGTATTTGTAGATATTCCTAATTACAAAATAATATAGTATATATTAACCGATAAAACAATAGTTTTATTCATTACAAATTATAGTAGTTTTACTCATTACCAAAATAACAGTGGCGACGAGGATGTTTGTTAAATTGCTGAATTTAGCTGTGTACAAAGTAGCAGCAGGTTAACCACGTGGTACGCAAGACAATTTTTTTTACTACACACTACACTCTACAAATACGAAATACTATTACTATTATTACTATTCTACAAGTAAGAAATGGCTACAAGTACTTCGGTGCACACAGTATTTCATATTGAACCATTTGATACAAATACACAATGGGGAAGATGGATTGACCGACTGGAAGATGCATTCGAAATTTTCAATATCACGGAGGAAAGAAGAGTATTTTATTTGTTACACTACATGGGAAACGAAGCGTACAATATTGTATGTGACAAATTAGCTCCAGTACAACCACGGACGAAATCTTATGATGAGTTGGTAGATGTAATGAAGAAACATTTCAGCCCTGAACCACTTGAGATTGCCGAGAATTTTCGATTCCATTTACGCAAGCAGGGGAAGGCGAGTCTGTCCGGGATTTTGTGGCTTCATTACAGAAGCTAGCCATTCACTGTAAATTCGGAACTTATCTACATACGGCATTGCGAAACCAATTAGTTTTTGGCTTGCGCAGTGAGAAGATACAGAGCAGACTACTAGAAACGAAGGATCTAACATTGGAAAAGGCTCTGGATACAGCATACAGCATTGAATTATCCGCCAAAGATACTGCATTCTTGCATAATAAAGGTCATACAATTGTGGGTGCAGTTAATATCCAACGATCAGTGTTTCGAAAACCAGGACCTACACACAGTCCATCTCCAGAGTTCAAGAAGCACACTAAGAAGAGTGATTCTTCTTCGAATACTAATAAGCTTTCATGTTACAGGTGTGGTTCTGCAAAGCATCTAGCAAATAAATGTGAGAGGAGTGATGCGATCTGCGACTTTTGTGGAATCAAAGGGCATTTACAATCGGTGTGTACCAAAAAGAAAAACGTAAATACAAAGTCTCATAGCACACGTTCAGTACAAAAGGTGGATGAGATTACAAATATATACCATATAGATTCTCCAGCTAGGGGTAAGATTTTATTACAAGTTACTATTAATGATGTTGCGGTTGTCATGGAAATGGACAGTGGTGCTGCTGTTTCTTTAATGGGGTTGATACAATTTAAAGAACATTTTCCTCACTTACAAATTAGGAATACTAACATACAATTAGTTTCATATTGTCAGATGGCTTTAAAGATAAAAGGGGTAGTAACGGTATCAGTGTCTTATGAGGGAAGAACGAAATCTTTAGAGTTATATATTGTAGAGGGAAATAAAGACGCTTTGTTAGGGCGCGAGTGGATACGTGCGTTAAAAATTCAAATACCCGATTCAGAATTAGGGGTCAAACAGGTTACAACAAAAAGAGACGAGCACATCAGAAAATTGCTTGCGACTTACGGGTGTCTGTTTGATAATAAGCTCGGAAAAATGGAAGGTATTCGGGCACATTTGAAAATTAAAGAAGGGGCTACACCCGTTTTTGTTAAATCCAGACCAGTACCATTTGCATTGCTTGACAAAATTGAAAATGAATTAGATTTATTAGTCAATGAGGGGATACTAAGCAAAGTAGATAACTCGCTTTGGGCATCACCCATTGTACCGGTTAGTAAAGCAAACGGTGACATACGCATTTGTGGCGATTTTAAAGTTTCGATTAATCCGTATTTGGTAGTAGATGAATATCATTTACCGACAATTGATGAACTGTTAGCTACAATGGCAGGGGGTGATAAATTTACAAAAATTGACTTAAGTCGGGCGTATTTACAACTAGAAGTTGCTCCTGAGGATAGACATTTATTAACCTTAAATACTCACAAAGGTTTATATCAGGCTAATAGATTACTCTATGGCGTAGCTTCGGCACCAGCCATATGGCAAAGGGAAATAGAAAAAATCTTACAAGGTATTCCAGGCGTTTCTGTATTTCTGGATGATATCAAAATTACGGGGCCGGACGACGCGACTCATTTAACCCGGTTAAATTTAGTATTTGAGAGATTGAAACAATACAATTTAAAAATCAATTTAGATAAAAGTAGCTTTCTTACTGATCGAATTGAATATTGCGGTTATGTAATTGATAAAAATGGGGTTCACAAAGCAATATCAAAAACAGAAGCAATTAATAAAATGCCGCGACCTACAAATAAGAAAGAACTCAGAGCAATGTTAGGACTTATCAATTATTACGGTAGATTTTTAAATAATGCAAGTACTTTACTTTATCCATTGAATCGGTTATTACAAGACAAAGTTCAGTTTATATGGGATAAAAATTGCGAGAATAGTTTTAAGAAAGTAAAGGAAGAGATGCAAAGTGATAATTTTTTAGTACACTTTGATCCAAATTTACCTATTGTGCTAGCTACGGATGCTTCTCCTTACGGAGTTAGCGCAGTGCTGTCACGTATTTGCCAAGATGGAAATGAACGCCCAATAAGTTTTGCTTCACAAACTTTAACAAAAACGCAACAAAAGTATTCGCAAATAGACAAAGAAGCATATGCAATAATCTACGGTGTTAAAAAGTTTTACCAATACTTGTACGGACGCAAATTTACTTTATTTACAGACTGTAGACCATTAGTGCAAATTTTTGCTAAAAATAAAAGTTTACCTTTACTTACGGCAAGTAGAATGCAACATTACGCATTATTTCTAGAGGCATTTCAATATAATATTAAATACAAAAACACTAATTTACATGGCAATGCAGATGCACTTTCACGGTTGCCTGTTAACTCTGAAAGTTTATGCGAAATTGATGTCACAGATCTACTACAAATCAACCAAATTAGTAGTCTACTAATTACAGTAGATTTACTTGCAAAGGAAACTTTAAAAGATCCAGAATTATTACCATTACTGCAAGCTTTACAAAAGGGCATAAATGTACGAAAAGAATTAACTTTCAATATTGATCCGTTGGAATTCAATTTACAACAAAATTGTGTCATGAGAGGATTACGCGTATTCGTTCCAATAACTTTAAGACGTCAGGTCTTAGAGGAGCTACATTCGGGACATTTCGGTGTTGTCAAAATGAAAGCGTTGGCCCGAAGTTACTGTTGGTGGCCTAATATAGATCGGGACATTGAACATGTGTCAAGCAATTGCAGGGAATGCAATGCATATAAACGGGATCCTAAACCAATTGCGCACATTTGGCAAAGTCCTCAGGACATTTTTGATAGGGTACACGTAGATTTTGCGGGTCCTTTCATGGGAAAATATTTTTTTATTTTGGTGGACGCATTTTCTAAGTGGCCGGAAGTTCATGTGTTAAATAAAATTACAGCAGATGAAACTATAAAATTATGCGAACAAATTTTTGCTTCCTACGGATTTCCCCGTACTTTAGTAAGTGACAATGGCACGCAATTTACAAGCGGTCAATTTGCAAATTTCCTAAAGCAACACGGTATACAACACAAACGGTCCGCACCGTATCATGCTGCCACTAACGGGCAAGCAGAGCGATACGTCCAAACTATAAAGAACGCTCTACGTAAGTTAAGAGGTGAGCAATCCACTTTAAATTCACAATTGCAAACCATACTTATGCAATATCGCAAAATGCCACATTGCACAACTGGCATTTCACCTGCGAAACTTTTCTTGAAGAGGGAGATACGTTCCCGATTAGACATTATGCAGCCAGTGCTGGCAAAATCAAAATCAAACAATACAAGTAACAAACCAAATATAAAATATAGGAATCTTGAAGTTGGTATGAGAGTAATAGCGCGAGATTACTTGCATGATACCAAATGGCGTTTCGGTACAATTCATGAAAAGTTGGGAAACCTCCATTATATCGTTCGGTTAGATAATGGGTTAACATGGAGGAGGCATATTAACCAATTATGGGAGGTTGGTTCAAATATAGAACCGCGTGATGATTCGTATAGGGATAATTTTATCGACGATCAGATTACACTTCCAATACCCACTGACACTACCACCATTCAGATTCATGACAATAGCAGCAATCACCCGGAAGTAACACAAAATCCTGATCACCAGGAAAGTACAATGAAATCACCATCATGTACAACGCACACTCCTATTATTACAAATGTTCCATTAAGAAGGTCGCAGAGAGCAATCAAACCTCCGGTTAGGTTGAATTTATAAATAGTACATACATGTAATGTATTTCATAACAAAGGAGAGATCTGTTATGTTTATTTTGAATTACGCGCCAGTTTTGTTGTAGTTTTTTTAGCTTGACAGGTATTGGGGGATAGTTATGTAGAGAATGGCGGAATGTATAACGTGTATTTGTAGATATTCCTAATTACAAAATAATATAGTATATATTAACCGATAAAACAATAGTTTTATTCATTACAAATTATAGTAGTTTTACTCATTACCAAAATAACAGACGCGTCATCACATGGTTATGGCTCCATATTATTACAGAGACAAAAAGATGGATTTTTCCATCCAGTATTTTATTTTAGTAAGCGAACATCCGCTACCGAATCCAAATACCATAGCTATGAACTAGAGATGCTTGCTATATTTTATTCATTACAAAGATTCCGAATATATTTACAAGGTTTAGAATTTAAAATAATTACAGATTGTAATAGCATAAAGTTGGCTCTTTCAAAAAAAGAAGTAAACCCTCGTATTTTACGCTGGTCTTTGCAATTAGAAAATTATTGTTATACGATTGAACACAGAGGGTGTAAACAGATGACACACGCCGAGGCTTTGAGTAGGCGCGATATTTTAGTAATTGAGGACAATACTTTTGAGCGAGTACTTAGTATCAAACAAGATCAGGACAAAGATATTAACCAGATCAGGGATCAATTAGAAAATGCCGAGAGTAAGATTTTTGAATTGAAAGATGGTTTAGTCTTCCGGAAGCAGCATGGAAAATTACTATTTTACGTACCTAAAACTATGGAACAAAGTGTCATACGAACATACCATGATGAGCTTGGTCATGTAGGTATCAATAAAACTAATGAACTCATTACACGAACATATTGGTTTCCCAATCTGAAAGAGAAAATTAAAATTTATATAGCAAACTGTTTAAAATGTATTACGTACTCACCTGTTACTGGTAGAAAGGAAGGATTCCTGCACAACTTACCTAAGGGAAAGGTTCCATTTAATGTGGTGCACATAGATCACGTAGGTCCGTTTGAGAAAACAAGATTCAAACATAGATATATTTTAGCAATCATCGATTCATTCACCAAATTTGTCAAGTTATATGCTTGTGTTAAAACCGACGGTAAAGAAGTCATAAAGCACCTAAGAGAATATTTTTCGTACTATAGTAAGCCCTTAAAGATTATTTCAGATCGTGGTAGTTGTTTTACATCTACAGAGTTTCAAGTCTTTTTAAACGATCAAGGAATACAACATTCAATGATTGCAACAGGAATGCCTCAAGCCAACGGACAAATAGAAGTAATCAATAAGTCTATTTCAGCCATGTGCTCCAAACTTTCCGCCGACACGTCAAAATGGGACGACGTATTAGGTCAGGTCGAATTCGGAATCAACAACACCGTAAATCGTTCGACAGGAGAGAGTCCTAGTGTTTTACTGTTTGGTGTTCATCAAAAGGGACAACTAGAAGATAACTTGAGAACATTCTTAGAAAACAAAATTACGATTGACACGAGTGACTTGAACTTAATTCGTAACAAGGCCAGTGAAAGTATTGCGAAAACGCAAGACTACAATAAGTGTTATTTCGATAAAAGACATAAAAGTGCGCGTGAGTATAGCGTAGGTGACTATGTAATGATAACGAACATCGATGTAACAACCGGAGTGAACAAAAAACTTCTACCGAAATTTAAAGGACCATATATTATATATAGCAACCGTCTTAGGTAACGACCGGTATATAGTTCGGGATCCGCCTGGGTTTCAGTTAACCAAAATACCATACGAAGGAGTTGTTGCTGCTGCGCGAATGAAACCATGGCATCGAGACGAGCTAGTGCCCAAAGAAGAGGAGCCCGAAGAGGATGGATATGAAGAAGCTGAAGACATTTGTTAATTTTGCATTTCTTGTGTTTATATATTTTTTTGTTTGCTACACTTGTTGTATAATAATTATTTGATTGTTTTATGTATGTCAAATTCGTATGTTTATTTTAACTATAACGGATATATGTATGTATTTTGTATTTGTATCATCACTATGTATGCATTTTTGTCATTTTGGCTTGTATAAATTGACTAGTTGATTGAGGACAATCAAAGTGTCAGGATAGCCGAACTGTAGTATTTTAAATTTAAAATTTAAATTACGCGCCAAAAGTACAGGAGAGTTATGAAGGGAATGTGAAGGAGAGGGTGTGTTTTTTTGATAGAATATAGATATTTGTTTTTTTTTGTTAAAAGTGTGTTTCTTTTGCTTCTTAAAACGGTACTACACTTGTTACATACTCATTACATCAGTAAGTACATTTAACCTAACCTTCCTCCTTTACTTATGTCTACTAACGTCTAGGGAGCGTTATCTACGTGTTTATTTTTATAGTTCGTGCACGCTGCGCCCTCATACTCATGGCCATGTACTAAGTCCAAAACCGCGGGATTTTCAAATGCGTTAATGTATTATTAGTGTGCCTTTTTTGTAACTAATTACTAGAAAGTGATTTATTACTACTGTGTAAAAGTATACCTACAAAATAATACTAATAAAACATTTTTAGTAATAAGTTAGACTAAAACACCTAAGTATATACTATAGTCTATTTTTAAAGTAGAGAGACGCATTTCTGAACAGACCACTTTGACAATGAATTCTAATTGGTTGAAAACAAGGCCAAATTAGACTGCATCGATCTTGCTCAGAGTCTGTCACCTGACACTGTTTATGGTTAAGTCTTGTTGTTGTTTCTATTATGTCTTCGTTATTTAATTATACACTCTAGCAGTTCTTTTCAGAGCCCTACAGTAATAGTTACCAGATATATTCGTAAGTAATATACAAGCAATATATCGAAATAAATACAATTAAAAGTTTTATAGTTGGTCTCCAATACGGATGCACAACGAAGTACAAGTGCCGCTAGCCGTGTACCTGGCCGAAAAAGCGTGAAAAGACGAGTCATTTGCGTAGTACCGTGAAACTGTGAAAACTGCTATACAGCAAATAGTTGACAATATGTTTCGGCAAAATGAACCTCCAACATCTTATCTACGGTGCTGGTGCAAGTAAAAAATAATGAAGATTTGCCAAACATGAATAGATCAACATTGTATTTGCAAATGAACTTTAAATAAGAATTATTTATTACATAGACATACATGTATCTGTATAATTGTGCTATGTCCTCTAGATACGTAAAAAGGAGCAGAAAGCATTTTGACTGAAAGAGATGAAATTGTAAGATGGAGGCGACAATATCTCAGAGATATTTCACAATATACAGCTCAGGGCAGATAAATTTTCTATTTGGATGAAACTTGGGTGAATGAGGGTGATACAGCACAGAAAGTGTGGACTGACACAAGTATTCTCAGTCGTAGACAAGCCTTTAACCTTACAATGGGATTAAAAAATGCAGCTGGAAAAGGATGTCGTCTTATTTTGTTACACATTGGAAGTTGTGATGGCTTTGTAAAAGATGGCTTATTATTGTTTGAAGGAGAGAAAACAACTGATTTACATGATGAAATGAATGCTACTGTTTTTAAAGAATGGTTTCCGCGAATATTAAACTATTTACCTGACAATGCTGTTATAGTTACAGATAATGATCCATTATCGCACCATCATCATGGAGAAAGGTGGATATTCAAAATTGGCTAACAAGCAAGGAAATACAGTATGATGAGGATATGATCAGATCTGAACTGTTAAGCTTGGTTAAAATTCATAGAAATAATTATAATTCCTATGCAATTAATGAACTGGCAAAATCACAAACTAAACCTGTGTTACAATTACCTCTTTACCACTGCGAACTGAATCCCATCGAGCTTCTTTGGGCCCAAATAAAAAATAAAGTGGCTGCGAAAAACAAAACATTTAAATTATCTGAAGTGAGACAATTATTATTTGATGCCTTGAGAGATGTAACTGCTACTACTTGGCAAAAATGCATAAACCATGTTTTAAAAGGAGAATCTCGTACGAAAGATCTTGATACAATCATTGACGATGTAATAGAACCATTCATCATTAGAGTTGGAGAGGATAGTGACAGTGAAGATTTTGATTGTAGTTCGATATTATCATAGAGAGATATGAATTTATTTCTAATAGTTATGAGCAGCTCATAAGTTTATGATAAATATTTGTTACATTTGCATTTCTGTAAATAAATATTTGAATGTAATTTTTGCAGAATCTTTAAGTTTACAATAAATGTATTATGATTGTATATTTTGTAATAAATAAATGTTATGTATCTTATCTATCCTCCGTTTACACTTTATAATATTTAAATTCTTTCCTCTTCAGAATTCTGACGGTGAATCTATAAATTTAATATCAGAAAATAAACTTCAGTCTAAGCAAAGGACTCAGTTATACTGGTGACAATATTCCTTAAATGTAGTGTCTTCGGCAAAAGATTATGACAGATAGGATACAATTGCAAAAGTACAGAAGGTATTTTATCTACATTTTTGGAACATATTTCACAATTCTGAAAGTAACATGTAATTGCTTTTGTGATTCTGTTGCTAATATTATATAAAGCTGTTTCTTCCATATGTTTCAGTGATTCAGATATCCCTAGTATTTGTATTGTTGATGGTGTCTTCTCTATGTTCTTATTTTTATGTTTAAAAAAACTTGCAAAATTATGTACTAAATTTTCGCAATTGTCGCTTTCGTAGTTCTCCTTTTTTGAATGCGAGTGGAAGAAATTTCTGACCAGCGTACTAGAACAACCCAACACACAACACTTTCTTTTCATTTTGTCTCTAAAATAACCATAACCAATATAAGTTATTTACTTTCATAAAGAATACTATAACGTTACCTGCTACTAAGAAACACAATTTGTGATTTGCGCAGCCAAATAATCACATATAATCACAGAATAAAATAATAAATAAAATAAAAATAAAAAGAACAATGTAAAATAACGTAAACCTTAAAATTGCTACAAATAACAACTAAACATGAACCAAACATGAACTTAACTAAACAACGAAGAAAAAGCAAATACCCTAAATATGTTCTATCAGTTTTACAGACAACCATTAAACAGAAAGCACCCTCATACTTGCGGCCACGTACTATATTTACTTCTACTGTACAGGGTTTCCACGGCCAAGTGAGACATAGGGAGAATACATATAAAATCGGTTTTCGGTGAATATTATCTCCCTAATACTACTTCATTCAAAATTAAGGGCCGCATATTATAACTGGGTTAACAATGAACATATCCACAATCATAGTACAAAGTAATTTTAATAAAGCCAAAAAATTATTATTTTTAAATATATTGTTCCTGAATTCCTAATAAGGCTTTTAATACGTGAGTTAGTGCAAGCGTCCGTGGCGTAATGGTTCGTGCGATGGCTTAATAACGCAAATGCACGGATTGTTTAGGGTTCGAATCGCGGCAGATTGTTAGTAGATATATTGAGCCGTTAGATTAGGCAACAAAACCTACCAAAATGTATGTTGGTTAGAATGTATCTTGTTTTTGTAGTAGTAGTAGTTAAGAAGTAGTGTGTGTATTCGGTTCTGTTATATTTTTCAATAAAAGTTTACTATATACTAAAACGTTAATATATTTAATAAATAGGACAGTATTCACAATAAATAGAAATAAACCAACAGGTTATGGGCCCAGACACCCTTACTTTAGAACAATTTTTGTGAACACGAACGAAGAGGAATTAAATATAGTGAGGTTATAGTAAAAAAAAAGAGAAGAAAAAAAGAAGTGAAGTAAAGTAGTGTTAAAATGGCATCGAGTGATGACTTTAGAATTCCTAAACTAGAAGAAAATAACTACTATCCATGGTCTATACGAATTAAAGCAGCATTAATACAGAAACAATGTTGGGGAGCGCTAGACCCTGGATACCAGGCGGAAATGGATGATGCACAAACAAAAACAAATTTGAAGGCTCTATCCTTTCTATTATTGGCAGTAAATGATTCTTACATCGATGATATCGGAGACTGTGAAACTGCGAAGGAAGCTTGGAGTATTTTAGAAGAAATGCACCCAAAGTTTAGTTTATTACATACCGTTATGTTACTAAAAGAGATGGTTACGATAACGAAAGTAGATAGTATGTCGATACAAGATTATATTACTAAGATACAAGACGTAAATAGGAAAATTCGAAAAGCAGGTATAGAATTTCCAGGTAATTTACCTGCATGTGTTTATTTAATGGGATTACCGATTAATAAATATGAGGGTCTAGTAAGAAATCTTGAACAGGAAGAAGTTAAATTAAATACTAAATCGGTTAAAGCAACATTATTATTAGAAGAAAAAGGAATAAAAAGAGAAGAAGGAGTAGAAGAAAATAATAAGGTATTAATGACGAAGAATACCGATTTTAAAGCAAAAAAAGAATATGGAACGCAGATATAACCTTGATAGAAATAGATCAGAAGAACCGTTTGAAGTAGTATTTTGTTTTGCATGTGGTGGTAAAGGGCATATGGCTAAATATTGTAAAAATGCACATAAAAAGGACAACAAGGAAAAATCCAAAGTAGAAAAAGACCAGGAACAGCGGCAACAGACGCACAGAAGTACAGAATATCGTGCTCTTTGTATGAGTAAAGATACTGCTTTCAATCCGAATCAGCGGACACTTGATTCAGGTGCAACAGATCATATGACACCGTTTAAAGAACTTTTAAATGATTTTATTGAAACTGATGTAGGTGTTGTAGTTGCTGCAGATGGAAATCGTTTGCAGATTAAAGGCAAGGGAAAAGCTTTATTAAATATTAAAGATGAATTTGGAGGGTGGAAAATAGAAATTTGAAATGTACTATACGTTCCACAGTTAGCAGACAATTTATTGTCGCTGAGCAGAATTGAAGAAAATTGATCACAAATTATTATAAATGAAGGAATCGCTAAAATAATAAATGGAAGAGAAGTAGTGATAATAGCAAGAAGAAAAAACTCACTCTATGGTTTTGAGACAGAAGATACAATTAGAAAAGCAGCAAAGGTTACAAGCTTAGAAACTTGGCATAGAAGATTTGGGCATGCTCACAACAACCCCGTCAAAGAACATAAGTTAGTAGCAACTAAAGAAGACAATCCCAAGGAATGTACTATTTGCATACAAGGTAAAATGAAAAGGGCACCGTTCCCTAAGAATTGTACAAAGAAGACGACTCATAACTTAGAGTTGGTACACACCGATGTGGTAGGAAAAAATGATACCTAAATCACTAGGTGGAGCACATTATTTCGTTAGTTTCATCGATGATTATTCCAATTACGTCACAACCAGGATAATCACAAGAAAAAATGAAACCTTAGAAGAATTTAAGAAATATCAGAAGATGGCAGAAAATTTACAAGGTAGAAAAATAAAACACTTGCAGAGTGACGATGGTGGAGAATATTGCAGCAAAGAGTTCAGAGTCCATAAAAAGACATACAGGCCACAACAGAATGGTAAGGCAGAAAGACAAACCCTAACTTTCCTGGATATGGTAAGATGTATGCTTGCCGAATCGGGTATACCACACACCTTTTGGGCAGAAGCTTTAAATACTGCATGTTACATTCGAAATAGATGCCCATTAAAGTCCATAGACAATGAGATTCCCATAGAACGTTGGAGTGGAAAGAAACTTACAAAAAATGATTTAGATGTAATGAGAGTTTTTGGATGTTGTGCTTGGGCGTTGACTACAAATGGAAATAAATTAGACAATAAATCAGAAAAATGCGTATTATTAGGATACCCAGAAGGAACGAAAGGTTACAGATTGTGGCACATAAAGAACAGAAAAATTGTGATATCTCGAGATGTAATATTTCAAGAGGACTATTTCCCATTTAAAGAAAACAAGACCATAGAAGAAAAATCAACAAATGAAGAAGAAATTATATTTCATGTAGATGAAGAGATTGAACATGAAGAGATAGTTAATGAAAATCAAGAGATTACAATTAATAATGAAGCTGGAAGCATCGTGGAGAACATTGCTATACCGAATATCATTCCAGGGGAAGATGTACTAGAAGAAGAAGAAAGGATGCAGAATCGTAGAACAAAGCGGACGCGTAAACAATTGACGTGTCACTGTTGTGACTTAGTTCAATATAAAGAGCTTCAACTCGAAGAACCTCAGTCACCTGGAGAAGCGTTATCAGGAGAAAACGCTAAGGAGTGGTATAAAGCAATGGAAGAAGAAATTGACAGTATGAAGAAAAATCAAGCATGGTCGGTAATAAGCAGACCGGAAGGAGGAAATATAATCGGAAGTAAGCGGGTCTACAAGATAAAGAAGAGTCAAGAAGGTCGTTGTGAAAAATTTAAAGCAAGGTTAGGGATTTAATATATATAGCCCTGTAATATATAAGAATACCTTAAAAATTTTGTTGGCACTATCTGTGGCGAAAGGATAGTCATTTGAACATTTAGACGTTAATTCAGCTTATCTAAATAGTAATTTACAAGAAACTGTTTTCATGGAGCAACCAAAATATTTTGAAGAAGGGGATCCGCGTTTATTTGTGTGTAAATTAAACTAAAGTATTTATGGGCTCCATCAGTCGGGAAGAGACTGAAATAGGTGTGTTAATGAGAACTTAATCAAAATTGGTTTAATAAGATCCAAAGCTGACACATGTATTTACTTCAATGTACAAAGAACTCTAATATTAGGGATTTACGTAGACCATTTTGTTATAATGGGAGAGCGAGAAGAAATAGGGAAGATGAAGGAAATTTTATCAAGACAATTTGATACCAAAGATTTAGGAGAGATTTCAAATATACTATCAACAAGGATTCTCAAAAAGGAAATGGCCCGAATGGAATTAGATCAATTCTGTTATATCTCGAAAAAACTTCACGAATTTAATATGAGCGAATGTAAATCAATCTCGACCCCCTTAGAGACGAAAAGTAGCGATGAAGCGTCCGAAAATTTTAATGAAAACATATATCGTAAGGCAAGAGGGAGCCTGTTTTACGTTTCCAACGGTACCCGTCCGGATATATCATTCCCAGTATCGTACTTAAGCCAATTAAACAACTGTTCTATAACAGGTCATTGGAAAGAAGTAAAACATCTTTTGAGGTATTTGAAACGATGAGTGCAAAATTAGTCTTCAAAAAGACTGGTGAAACCTTAAAACTTTATGTGGATGCTGATTGGGCGAACATCAAGATTGACCGGAAGTCCTGGACTGGACATGTAGTAGTGTTTGCGGGTGCGGCCATAATATGGGGAACAAGAAAACAGCGAAATGTATCGCTTTCTACAGCGGAGGCGGAATATTTCGCCATGACTGATATTACGAAAGAGTGGTTATGGATCAAGAACCTTTTTATTAAACTAGGTATGTGCATGTTTTTACCGGCTCCGTACATCGTAAATTGTGACAATCAAGGTGCAATTAGTTTGAGTAAAACAGGTGTGATATCCGCGAGATCTAAACATATTGTCGTGAGACTACATTTTTTTCGTGATATGGTAGGAAATACGAGGAAATAATATTCAACTATGTTCCTACAGACACTAATTTAGCGGATATTTTTACTAAAGTTTTGAGCGGTAATAAAACAAAGCAAATATGTCTTACATTGGGAATTCAATTTTAAATTGTTAATTTTGTTCAAGTATATTTGTTTGTTATTTATATTTTGTTATATGTATTTTGTAATGATTACAACATAATCTAACAACTCAAAGGGGAAGTGTTAGTAGATATATTGAGCCGTTAGATTAGGCAACAAAACTTACCAAAATGCATGTTGGTTAGAATGTATCTTGTTTTTGTAGTAGTAGTAGTTAAGAAGTAGTGTGTGTATTCGGTTCTGTCATATTTTTCAATAAAAGTTTACTATATACTAAAACGTTGATATATTTAATAAATAGAACAGTATTCACAATAAATAGAAATAAATCAACACAGATTAGTTTTATTTTTTTATTTTTATCTCCAACAATAATGCTACAAATTCAGTAACACTACAAAAATCAGAGATTTTGAAGACTATAAAATCGATGTCTTGAAGATTAAGGTAAATACTGAATAATATTTACAATAACAAAAATGATCACGTGCTATTATATTATTCGATTTTTAATTGTTACTAACGACGAATCATTTGTCAAAATAAACAACAAAACTTAATCAAGATTTAAAAAAATATAAGCAGAGCGAAGACTTCATTAAAACCGTTACAGCTGTTGTGATAAAAAGTATTGACGAAAGGATCGAGCAAGTGAGACAGGACTATGCGGTTAAATGCGAATCGATGGAAAAGGATAAAACGATGTTGTTGAATAAAATAGACGAGCTCGAGCAATACTCAAGAAGGAATAGCATTCGTGTTTTCGGAATCCCGGAGAATAATGATGAAAACGTACGAAACAAAATTATAGAATTATGTTCTCATAAGCTGAATGTAAACATAGATAACACCCAGATAGATCGAGCTCATCGAGTTGGATCGACAAACACTGCGAATAGTAAACATACATCTTCACACCGCGGTATCATGGTGAAATTTATTAATTACGAACATAAGATGTTGGTCCTACAAAATCGCAAGAAGCTGAAAGGATCTAAAGTGGTAATAACCGAGGATTTGACGTCAACCCGTTACAAGCTCCTGAGGAACGCGCGTGAAAAGTTTGGCTTCAACAGTGCGTTCACTATTAATGGAACTATCACGGTGAAAACCAAATCTAACTCATATAAAATCAAAACGCCCGAGGACTTAATAAGGATAGTATAATCTCTATTCTGAATTTTCTTGTTTTCTTTTTTATTTCGATTTATATCATGTATCCCGTTTACAATTGCGAATTTTGTCGTTTCTTTTTCCCTTATGTTGCCGAAATGCTATTTAATTGAATATCTTGTCGAATATCTGTTGTTTGTTCTTGTTTTAATTAAGATACTTTGATGAAATTGATTTAATTTTATTACGGTTTAGTACAAACATTTTTGCGTATATGCCTGAATGTGTATTGGCTGCGAGTTGTACTCGACTTCAGTGCGAATATCTAATAATAATGGCTTTATTTACTATTTAATAGTCGCTCAATATTACGGATTAGAATGTACATCTTTTTTTTATATATTTGAATGTGTATTAATTTCTAATTGTACTTGTCTCACTGTAACTGTCTAATAATCACAATATATTGTAATCTGCTCTCAACTTTTGATATACGTGTATTTCGACTTTCCAATTGATTTTGTTCATTTTAGTTTAAGAGAGGTGTGTACAGGCTGAGAAACAATTTTACTTGGTTTTATTGGACTCAAAGTATTTTCTTTTGTTTGTGGTGCGATGGGGCGAGGGGAACACGGCGGTGACTTGAAAGGTAAAATTAGCTAAAGTTTTCTTTATATTTAATTTATTTCATAAACCTTTGCAGTAAACACAGTCTACTGTTAGGTCACTATTACTTGATTGTATTGTGAGTGTATCCTATGGCGTTAAAAAATTTTAAAATTGCTCATGTGAACGTGCGCTCTCTGCTGCCTTCTTTTCAGGATTTTAAAAATATTTTACTCGAATATGACTTCTCTATTGTGGGTTTAAGCGAAACTTGGCTAAATAAACATATCGATAACAGTCACGTTGCGGTGGATGGTTATCAATTACTCAGAAATGATCGCGACTCGAGGGGTGGAGGGGTAGCTTTTTACATCAATAATACTCTGAATTATAAAATTGTTAATTTTCACCAAGGTACCGAGCAGCTGTGGGTAGCTACTCGAATGAATAAGCTAAATTACGTAGTAGGTGTCGTCTATAGACCTCAACATTGCCATTACACAGACTTTATTAATACATTAGAAGATTATTTATCTGAAGCCGTTTCGACTGCGGATGCAGTGGTATTGCTAGGTGATTTCAATATTGACTTAAATGTTGTGGGTAGTCTGCAGGCTGATGCTCTGGTGGACGCTGTGGCAACCTTCGGTTTGGTCCAAATTATTGAGACACCGACCCGTATTACCCAGACTCGCTCTAGTCTCATTGACTTAATTTTTGTGTCAGATAGAAACTTAGTTTTGGAGTCGGGTGCCAGAGAGGTTCACTTGGCGGATCATGAATTGATTTACTGCTCTTTAAAAGTTGACGGCAACTTGAGTCAGGGATGCATGCGCACATACCGAAGTCTAAAATACTTTGATTATAATTTATTTCGAGAGGACCTCTTACAGACACCTTTCTACCTTATTTATGACATCAATAATGTTAACGAGATGGCTGAAATGCTAAATGATTTCTTGACTAGCTTACTGGATAGGCATATGCCATTAGTATCCGCAAAATTTACTAGACCGCCTGCGCCCTGGATAACGGACACCATCAAAGTAATGCAAAAAATACGCGATAATGCTCTTAAAAAATTTAAAAAAAGCAATCTGCCTGCTCATTGGGACTATTACAAGTCACTGCGAAATTTAACAACTGACGCTATTCGAAGAGAAAAACGCGCATACTTTGAGTATACCATCAAAAAATGTAACCAAAATAAAAAAGATATGTGGAAAGTGTTGAAAACGGCGAACGTCATTCATAAACACACAACAAAAGTACCGGATCATCTTAGTGACACTGACTCAATTAATAACTTCTTTCTAAACTCAATACCACTTTCGCCTTTAGACTTAGACTTATATAATGAGTACATAGCTAACCCGTTAAATACTAACGATTTTAATTTTGAACCAACAACTGACTTTGCAGTTTTTAATATTATTCGTTCTATTAAAAGTAACTCGGCAGGCGTAGACGGTCTTACCATTAAATTTATCGAACTGTGTTGCCCGCACATACTGCCATACATTGTTTATGTCATAAATTCTTGTTTAGCTGCGGGTATCTTTCCTAATTGTTGGAAGAGGTCGTTAGTCATTCCACTGCCCAAAAGGGCTACTGTAGCGCAGCTGAGTGATCTCCGTCCTATAAGTATATTACCAATTGTATCGAAAATTGCTGAAAAGGTTATTGAGTTGCAATTGAAGGAATACGTGGCAATTAACGAAATTCTTCCTGTTAGGCAGTCGGGGTTTAGGAAGGGCTACAGCTGTTGCACGGCTTTGTTGGGTGTGGTGGACGACATTGTGGGCAGCACAGATGAAGGCAAAATGACGCTAATGTGCTTACTAGACTACACGAAAGCTTTCGATACTCTTGATTATAGATTGATGTCAGCAATCTTGCGCCATATTGGATTAGGTTTTAAGTCTGTAGACTTGTTATACAGCTTCCTTACGAAGCGTGAACAATGCGTGAGTGTTGCTGGCCGGATGTCGTCCTACCTCCCTACTGTTTCAGGCGTGCCCCAGGGTTCTGTTCTGGGACCACTTCTATACTCCATATACACCTCTGCTTTTGCGAAATCATTGCAATTTTCGAACTGTCACTTTTATGCGGATGACACACAGCTGCGTATTTCTTTTGCACCAGATGGGGTAACCCAGGCGTGCACGGAACTAAATGATGATATTCAACGACTGGATACTCTATCAAAGAAACACTCCCTTCGTCTGAATCCCGCGAAAACTGAGCTAATTCTTTTCGGACCTAAAAAATTTAGAAGGGATGCTAACTTTCGCGACAATATCATTATTAGGGTTGGTAATGAAACGGTTGCGTTAAAAGAAAGCGTTAAAAATTTGGGAGTTATGATTGATGGGGGACTGAACTTTGGCCAACATATTAATATGTGCATTAATAGGGGATACCTTGCGCTGAAGCAGATTTATGCAAGTAGAAACTTTTTGAATAGAGGGACTAAACAGTTGTTGTGCGAATCGCTGGTTCTATCCCATATGAACTTTTGTGATGCGTTATATCATGCGTGTATCTCTGCCGCTAGTGTGGCCAGAATTCAGAGACTTCAAAACTCGTGTCTCAGACTAGTTTACGGTATCAGACGAAGAGAGCATATTTCACATAAACTGCATGACATTGGCTGGCTCAATATGAGAAACCGAAGATTGCTACATTCAGCGTGTCTTTACTATAACATCGTACTGACTGGTAAGCCGCCTTATTTATCCAGCAGGCTTAGGTTTCGGGCTGACGTGCATAATTTAAATATCAGATATAAAGGTACGCTTACCCCACCGATGCATAGGTTTGAATACTTCAAAAGATGTTTTTCCTATCACATTGTTAACGTATACAATTCAATTCCATTGGAAATTAAATCGGCTACATCCTACTTCTCTTTTAAACGAAAATTTCGGCAGTTCTTGTTCTCGAGGCAGCAGAGCAGCAGTGAATGAAAGAATAAAGAACCGTAGCTTGCACTCCTTGCTCTTGGTCTAGTATGTTCTCGATAGTGATCCTCCTCGCCTTGGCCATAATCTGGAGACGTAAATATACTGTCTAGGTTGAGTGGAAGAACAGTTGTCATTATTACAATGACTATCTGAACCCCGCCTAGTTCTCCATCGTGGTGTGCGCCTCGGGCCTGTGCATACTTCCTCATATTTTTCTTTTTTTTCTTTCTTCTATTTTGTTATTCTTGTACAGTTCTGTATGCCATGACCATGATGGATAATAAAAGACGTTTATTATTATATTATTATTTATTATTATAAAAAAAAATTCATGTCTCGGATTCGAACCCCAAACAATCTGTACCTTATGTTATTAAGGCGTCGCGTGAACGTCTGCGCCACGGCCACTTGCACTAACTTACATGTTAAAAGCCTTATTAGGAATTCACGGGCAATAGGTTTAAAAATAATATTTTTTTTGGCTTTATTAAAATGACTTTCTTTGTACTATGATTGTGGAAATGTTCATTGTTAACCCAGTTATAATATTCGGCACTTAAATTTGGATGAAGCAGTATTAGGGAGATAATATTCACCGAAAACCGATTTTATATGTATTCTCCCTATGTCCCACTCGCCCGTGGAAATCCTGTATATATAGATATATATTCCTCTGCTCTCGTCCGCGTACTCTCGCTATCGCTGACGCCGTCTATTGTCTAAACGCGCAGATACACTCCAGTTACAATTATGCCAAAAATGAATGATATACGATTGCAAGGCAAATTTTAAAGTAAGCACCGTTTTGAAATTCCGGTAGGAATTAAAGTCCATGAGAAGAATATTAGGGATACATATCCAATGAAGAACTGAAAGTGTACATGATAAAACAAAACAAATTAGACGAGACAGCTTCATGCCCGGTTTTTGGTACGCAAGAGATATCTTGTAGATACAGGTCAGAATTATCTTCTTGGTATCTTTCGTATATGGAACAGATAATCTTTCACACAAAATATATGTTTCTGTATGTAGCTAAAATATCTAGGAACTTTTGTTTTTAATAGTTTGTGATATTTTGTGTTGGTATGTGCTTGAACCACGCTTCTGACGATGACGTGGAAAAAGAGTCGTTACTTTCCATGTTTTAGTTGTAGAACTTATAACTCAGAGATACTATAACCTGCCTATAATCACGCTACATTATCCGCACAATATAATAACAAAGAAGTAAGCAATTCGGTGCGTAAATAATGTATTGAATATAGCAACATTTCAAGTTGATTTGAAAGCATGTATAACACATCATGACAATCAAAAATAACTAAAACTGTCCGATATCGGACAAGTAACCTCAGGAGTTGGAGCAGATAACTTACGAGGTCAGATATCTCCCGTGACGTCAGTATCTGTTGTTCGAGAAACTCATTTTTGTTAAGTTGTCAGATACCGAACAGATATCTGCTGTTTTAACCTTCCAGAAACCGGGCATCAAAGGCGTACCTATGCTATTGAAAAAAAATGCACTAATGCGATATTTAATTTGAGTATGAATGTGAATCTCATAAGAAAGGTTCAATAAAAAAATTATTGATAGGTAAAGTATATAAACATTTACATAGATGTATTATGAAGCTGCAAGTGCAATGGTTGTAATCAGAAGAAGCATAAATATATTAATATGCGAAGTTGTGCGAAATGCAGTAGGTAAAAAATGTGAAAGCGTAAAATGGTGTTGCGTGAATTACCTATATACATACATAAAAGCAAATGAGAAATACAATCTAGAATTTGATGTTAAACATGAAGCATATAACAGAAAACACTGTGTTTAATTTAAAGAAAGAAGAGGAAGCGAGGGGCGAAACATAAAATAGTAATAGTATAACAAGTATCGAGGAAAATGTTTATGCAAAATTTATTACTAATACAAATCATTAGCAATTATGTTTCAACAGGGAACAGTGGCTCAATCGGAGTACCGATCTAGCTAAATATTGCCACATGCGTCATCGATAAAATTCGAACCCCAGACTATAAGCCAGCCCCTCTTACCTCTACATTTGAGACGATAAAAGAGACGCTTTTCCAAAAATTGGAGAGATGGGAGGTAACTGATGGTACAGTCTTAAAATGATTCAAGAACTATCTTTGAAATAGTAACCAACAGATAAAGCCTGGAAACAGTGTATCTCAGTGTACGGATGTACTTCACGGTGTCTCTCAAGGTAGTACACGGGGACTAGATTTTCTACATACAGTGTAACCCGCTTATTGGAATACCAAAATTTACAAAGAAAATTATTCCAATAACCGGGTTATTCCATTATCCTTACCGTATACACACATAATTCGTACACATTTAACATTAAGGTATAGGTATTCAGTAGTATACAGTACGACCCCAAAAAGTCTGTAGGTACCATATGGAAAACCTTTTTACTGTTGGTTTTTGAGAAAAAATTATTTATAAAAGTTGGTACTTCCCTTGAGTCGTAATAGTAACTAAAAATTTAAAAAAATAAAAATCACCAGAGAAGTTTCAAAAGGTGAATTCGACTTCAGAATAAAGTATCCTTATTTTAAAAAATATAGAAAAAATTTATTTTTAAAAGCTTGTTTAGAAGCGATATTTATGCACTTACATTATGATATTATACAAAAATATTTGGTGTAACCTACATACATATGTATGTACTATATAAGACAAAAGTCTTGCATCAACTTTAGCGAGGAACGTAAAGAGAGAAAGATATATACCATCAGTGAACTGTGCGATTATAATATTCTTAAGCACTTGTGGTCGGAATGGCGGAGCGTGTCCTCTGATAAGAATATAGACAAATTAAATAGAATAAACAAGGATAAAAAGCAGACAAAAAAGCCTATTGAATAGATTTAAGGTTAAGCATATAAGTATACTTTTCAGAGAATATGTATTCGGATTTTAAAGTTTTACCACTATTACATAGTTACTTTCCAATAATATACTGTATGGGTTCGTATTTTACTAAATACATAAATTAAGTAGGTATATTTTTGTTATATTTAGTAAAATGTATACATGTTATACAACGCTTATAAGAAACGATTGTATTATAATCGAAAGATCTTGCGATGTAAATTATTTTTTATAATTCCATGCCAAACTTCTACTAAACTATTAATTAAATAATAAAAGAAGTACTACGAGCGCAATTATTTATTAAGAAATAATAATGAATTGAAATAATATTTTCTATCATGAAATATTACAAAATCAAAACTCTACATTGAGATAACAGGAAAACAACCCTAAGGACAATCCAAAATTGTCAAAGCTTTTGTTTTGACAATTTTGTTAGTATTTGGTATAATAGCCTCCATTCGATATCACTTCCTCTAATCTTCTAGCCATTGAACTAACTAATTTTTGACAAAAGTTAGGAGAAATTTGTTGCCACACGTCTTCACACTGTTGCCGAAGTGCATTGCCGTTGCGAAGATTTCGGTTACCCACCATATCATCCCAACATCGACCCATATATCCCCACGCATTCTCGATGGGATTTAAGTCTGGAGATTTGGATGGCCAATCTATAACTATCACCTCCGGATGCTCTTCGAACCATCGTTTTACTGCAGCAGCAGTATGAATTGGGCTATTATCCTGGACGAGGACAATATGTCCATCATTTGCCAATGCCAATGGCAGGATGTGATCCTCTAGCAATCCGATGTAAACTTGGGCGGTCATTCGCCCATTTATTGGGATAAATTCTCCTGGTCCATGACTGGACATCCAAGCCCAATACGCGGCAGTTACTCGTCCACTAGTCTTATTCTTGACGAGATATTCTGTGTGGAACCTAGTATTTACGGGTCTGTACACTTTTTTTTTGCTAACTTGATCAGATCGAAAAGTTTTTTCATTTCAGTAAGATCCACAACATGTGCAGGTCTCCTACATCTTCTACCGCGTTGCTTCAACAGTCTTCTTACTGTTCGCGCGCTCACCGGTAAATTGGTTTCCTGTACCAATTTTGGAGCACTGAGGAAGGGATTTTCTTCTATTAAATTGAATAATCGATTCGAATCTTCAATTGACACCTTCCTTGGTGCACTAGACTTTGGTTTCACGGCGACATTGCCCTGGAGTTGGTAGTCTATAATCCACCGTGATACAGTAGACTGCTAAAATTAAAAAAATCTATGATTAAAGATTAATGTATACTTTATTGCAATGCATCTTATCAAAACAGTTCTAAACCAGCCTAATAATTATGTTGTCTAAATGATAATGTTTTGACATTAATTAGTGGATGACACTTAAGCGTTATTTAATTTTGCTTGAAAAATCCGCCATATCTTTATAGTTAAAAAAGAAAGATTACTTACCGATTTATTAATTCGCTCACTTATTTCCCTTGTCGTAAAGCCATTTTGCCAAAGAACAATAATTTGTTCTTTAACATAGTCGGTTGAATATCTCTTATCCATTGCAAAGAACACCACTTTTAAAGGTTATCTGGTAGAAAAGAAATCTACAAGTGTCGGTGGGTACAAGAAGTGTCTTCTTGCACCCACCGACACACCCTGCCGCGATGCGAACATATACATTTGTATATATGTAAGCCATCTATTGAATAGACTTTTTTGTCTGCTTTTTTTCTCTTGTTTATTCTATTTCATTTCTCCATATTCTTATCATAAGGGGACATGCTCCATCGTTTCGACCACAAGTGCTTTGGTAGGTATATTATAATCGCACAGTTCACTGATGGTATATATCTTTCTCTCTTTATTTACGTTCCTCGCTAAAGTTGATGCAAGACTTTTGTCCTATATAGTACATGGACGCATACTAAAAACTTGAAAAGCAAAAATTTCACATCGGCACATTACTTCCTCATTATCAAATACCATCAATGTCGGCGTATCAAAGTAATGAAAGAAGCCATTGAAAATAAAAAAGAATTTCTGACTCTTGAATACAAGCATTCGTCATATATCAATGGTCAATCTACAATAAAACCAAGAAGTTTTTTTCCGCATAGTCGAATATACTGAACCATTATCTAAACGGGAATTATCAAAAGAGATTAATTTTCATATATGGCGACAAAGATACAATAATATACATATTGCTATGGTTTCGGCGGTTTACCGAAAGTCCACGCAAATCTCGGTTTTTCAATCGCGAGTTTAATGAGCTCTTTCCTCCCAGGTCCTTTTTCTCGTAGTATACGGCTTTCAGGATCGTGGTTATGAAAATGGTTTACAAAAAAATATATAATTATCGTATCTCACAATTTTAATTATATAAAAAAAGAAACAAAACTACTACACTGAATCAAATTTCCATCAATTTTATAAGTACAAAGAAAAACAGATCCCGCTGATAAGATATGTAAAAAAACTTTGTTTGAATCGCGAGCAAAGGCTAAGCCTAATATTTGAAATTAGGAAAACGACAAAAACCATTATTGATATAAATTTTTAACATCGCAATATCTAAATAAATCTACGTTTTACATCGTAACAAAATACATATTCGTTATCCGCAAAAATTGTACAACTTGACAAGTCTAAACTAAACATCAAAGAAATTTCAATTACAATAATTACATTTGAAATAACAAAATAAATTATATCGAGGCGCGCCATCTCATGACTGAAACCAAGCACCATGACTCGTCACATACAGCGTCGTTCAGAACTCTCCACTAATATAATTCATAGCAATATGCATACTAATCCATAGCATCTGCTTTCAGACTATGCCGCGAATTAAATTAATTATGTCCTAGATTGATTCAGCGATTTAACTTCCATTTGAGTGTGATTTCAAGGACTGTGGGCTCGTAATAACAATAAACATCGGTATCACCTCACACCACAACTTTGATTAATTATTCGGGACACATGTGAAACACATAAATGTGTGGAACACATAAATAACATTGAACTAAAACAAGGAGAAATTCTCATTTCATTTGACGTTAGTTCACTTTTTCCGAGCGTACCTATACCAGAAACGTTGGAGTTTTTAGTAGATTTTCTGAAACATAATAACGTAGATGAGATTAAAGTAGCTGAATACAAAAGATTAACCTCGTTGTGCATGTCTCAAAATCGGTTTCAAGTGAAGTGAATGGGAAGTTTTATGAACAAAATGAAGGCACTGCAATAGGTAATCCGTTATCCCCTTTCATTGCTAATTTGTTCATGAGAGTTTTGAAACGAGCATGAAAAGAGAGAATGGATATTTTCCGAGAATCTGGCTTAGGTACGTTGATGACATATTCACGGTGTTCGACACTACAAAAATGAGTGTCAACGAATTCCTCAGCAAATTAAATTCCAGATTTAATACCATTAAATTCATAGTAGAAGAAGAAGTGAACAACAAACTTCCTTTCTTGGATACTTTAGTTATTAGGAATGAACATAATAGATTGGAAATTGACATCTACAGAAAAGAAACAAATACGAATAGATTAATTCTAGCAGATTCAAATCATTGTGATCAACAGAAAATGTCCGCGATAAATTTTTTAATTAATTTTTTTAATTAATAGGTAGATTGGTTAAATTCCCGCTAAATAAAGTGAAATTTCAGAAGGAATTAGAATTTATTAAGAGAATAGCGGTCTATAATGGTTTCTCTTCTGCAGATGTTGAATGCATGCTTAAAAAAGCCCAATATAAGAATCACGTCAGAAATTCCACTACTTTAGTCCCATCGAATGATCGGGAAAAGAAATTCATTAAGTTACCGTCCACCCTATAACCAAAGGATTGAACCGCGTTTTTCAACAGTTTAATGTCTGTTATAAGGCCAATAGTACGTTAAAAAATCTTTTAGGCAACCCGAAAGACAAACCTGAGATGGGACAGAAGTCCGGAATTTGTAAAATTGCATGTAAAGACTGTGATCAAATTTATATCGGGTAAACAAAACGGTCAATAGAGACCAGATACAAAGAACATCTAGCTCACTTTCGATACGGAAGAAAGGAAAAGTCCGTAGTAGCACAACATTTAATTGGAAAGGGACATCATATTGAAACAGACAGTGTCAAATTATGAAAAGCCGTCGATAAGCCAAGGGAACTCGACGTCTACGAGAGTATTTTTATCTTTTAATTCCTGATTTATTCCCACTTAGAGGTCAATAAAACAATAAATAATTAAATACCAATTTATTCCATAACATATAATAATATGTTTTCGTTAAATAACTTCTTCAGTGGAAGAAATTATTAGTAATTTGACACATATTAAATGTCAATTTCTTCAGTGGAAGAAATTATTAGTAATTTGACACATATTAAATGTCAATTTCTTCCACTGAAGAAGTTATTTAACGAAAACATATTATTATATGTTATGGAATAAATTGGTATTTAATTATTTATTGTTTTATTGACCTCTAAGTAGGAATAAATCAGGAATTAAAAGATAAGTACACAAAGGTCAAAAAATACATATATTAAGAGTATTTTTATGTATAAACACGAAAATAATCTCATGAATAGAGAACCATCGATTCTTGGAAGGTCGGTTTTGTTTATGAATTCAAAGAGATAGGATGTCCCTTCGCAACATGTGCTAACGATTAGTCCGGTTAAGTAGAGTTCGCATGCGTTGCTTGTTTATACAAGAAGTAGGGGGATGTTTATAATGATGGTTTTTTAATTTTATTTATTCATTCGGTATTCGGTTGATGATGAAAACCCATGCGTCTTCGAAACACGTGTCCCGAATAATTAATCAAAGTTGTGGTGTGGGGTGATACCGATGTTTATTGTTTTGCATTTGAGTCATACTCAGTAACACATTGGCGCAAATTAGTTGTTAAATAAGAGTAGGATTATCTGACATATATTAGGCACCATTCAAATGTACGGAAAAATGGACTTTCACGGCGAAAACGGTTTTTGAAAGTATTGGTTGATGAAATGTATAAAGAATAATCATTTATTGTAAACAACATAGTTGTTTTTGCAGCGCTGTCTGTTTCAAAATGAAAAAACACCGAAAAATTAAATTTGACAACTAACCTCAAAAACAAAATCATATTAAACAAAATTATTAATTGAAGTAAACAGTAATTTATTATCACAATATACAAAATTAAAATCATGTAGGTACCTAAAACATTCAAGTAATCATGATTTTTCCTTTAATACCAATATGTTGGTTCCAAAAGAAAACCGTTTTTTATTGAAAAAATAAATCTGAAGTCCCTTATTGGAGTCTGTCATGATGGTTTTTGAAAATACTTTTCAGATTTAGATTTAGATTTAATTGAGAGTGATATTGCACTGCGACCTATTGGTCTATCGTGCCCTCTTGCATGAGCTAGCTACTGGTGTTTGCCCGCTTTCAAAGCTCAGTTTAACACCTTTGATAAATTGCAATAATTATGCGATTCTTCTTCGTCTATGATGTCTTTGCCGAAATAATTGGCTCGGGTTTCCGTAATAGTGGTGCAGTTAAATGACAGGTGTTCCGAATTTTCATCCTGCACCCGCCAAAACCTGCAGTCACTATTCTGTTGTAGACCTATCCTTATCATATGTTTCCCAAGGTGACAATGCCCTGTAAGAAAACCTGCGAGGATGCATATTCTGTTTATACTTAGTTCGAGTAAGGTTTCTTCTCTACGCTTGTTGTAGTTTCCAAGGAATATTTTGGAGTGTCTCAAACCAGGGAGATTCTCTCAGAGGGATACTCTGTTCCTTTCTATCTTTGAATTATGTTTTGTAGGTGCTCATCCCTATATCGCAAAACAGTTCCAGTCCGAAAAAAAAAGAAACTGGCGGCCTTGCTAATACGTTAGCGTTTTCGTTGCCGCTGATTCCAGTATGTCCAGGTACCCAGTATGTTGTTTAGTCTGTGGTGAAATAATCATTCAGTATATTTTATAGTTTTATAATATCATCACTTTTAAGGACATCCACTTAGCACATACCTAGGAGGCAACGAACCGGACGTCTGGTGTCATATATGTATACCGTTGCCGGCTAGATAAGATTCCGCTGATTAGAAAGATTTTAATAGATAATAATTGTACGGTAGTTTTTAAGTATTGGTATTATTATTAAGAACGTCATGTAACTGAACGGATGGAAAACATAGGAAGTTAAATAAAATGCTTTCAGAGAGAGTTGGTGTTTTATTTAGTAATCTATTGAAATGCTAGTAAACAACGACAAAAATATTGAAACATTTCAAGTCTACTAAGGTACTCCCGGCCGAATTTAAAGATGATGATGTTAGAATTCAGCACCATTATGGCTGCTTGACTATCGGAGGAAATTGCAATGCTTTGCTTTCGATAGTTCCTGTCCAGGTTCAGTTGCGCACATCTTCCAACGGCATTTTTTTCCGCTTGGAAGACGCTAGGGTATATTCCCATTGGCCTATATCGTTGTCAGCTTTAGAACCATCCACATACTATTTAATGGCGTTTGCTATGAGGGAGTAGGTGGAGGATTCTCCAACCCATTCTCTCTTATTAGTTAGCTTTGTAAGAAAGTTCTTTTCGAAGCTAAATTTCCTAACCATTTCATCGTTCGCTAGCCTTAGAAGTGGGGAAAGATCCGTTTGAAATGTCCAAGTTGTTTGATACTAAGTCTCGCTCTCTTCAGTCCCCGCCCTGGCCAGTCCGCGCAATGCCCCAAGGGCCCCTGCTTCCACCACTATGTGTAGAGGTGTGAGGTCTAGGATGAATTCTATAGCTGCAATTGGGCATGTTTTCATAGCTCCAGTGATGCATACGCATGCTAACCGTTGCAGTTTGTCACGGATATTATCGATTGTGATTTGTGTGACGTTCTGGAACCAGGTTACCGCCCCGTACGTTACCATACAGTTATCGCTGTATGTTTGGTTTGCAACTCCACGTTTTACCAGCCATGTTCTCTGGCATATCATTAAAGCTCTTGTAGCCTTATTCATTGTTCGATATGCCTGTTCCACATAAGTTTTATGTCTAAGGTTAGGTATTCCTAGATAAGTAGGTTAGGTTAGGTGACGTTAGGAGTGGGGTGGCATGCGGGCCTGATTTACCGCGACCTTTACAGGTCTATTGTGATCCCCTTTACCTTAGAGAACGCTCTCTAGTTTCGCCTTCTTAATCAGACTTATCATTTTTGAGAGCGGCTCCTTTGTGTAGCCGTTGGCTGTGGGGTTTTCTACCCCCATTACTAGAAACCTTGTCCTCGCTAGGCCGTCACAGTGGCACAAAACATGAACAGGGGTTTTTTCTTCCTCTTGACAGAATCTGCAGAGAGCATTTTCTGCCAGGCCTAGGTTAAACATATGCCTATTCAGTCTGCAATGACCGGTTATCAGACTTACTATCATTTTGACAGTCTACCTGTCTTTACTCAGTAAGTCTTCAGTAAACTTAGCCCTCTGTTCCCTTAGGAACTCCAGGTATAACCGTCACATGAATAGTGTTTCGATGTAAATTAAATGCGTCTGTATGTTATTAGATAAAAAAGAGATTACCATTTATTTATTAAGACTGTGCGGCTAGAGGAGAGTGGCACAAAATTCGCATATGCATATACGGCAATGGTATTCTTTTTAATTTAGATGCAAGATTTTTTTAAACTACAAGAATTTAGAGAAAAAAAGGAAATTACAATAGCAACTGTCACCTTGTTCCCTAGCTATTGGCATATTTATAATTTAGAAAAAGTAATCAAAAGTGCTAGAAGAAATATCTAAAGTTCAAGATTCGCATCGAAGGCTGGAGCTTAAAGGGTTTTTTGTACTCGCTTATCAAAACCTGTCATATCACGATTCGATTTGCGTGCGTAAAAAGTCATTTTAAACACGAGTGCGTAAAAGTAAAGTTGGTACTTCCTGGATCTTGATTAATTTAGTGACATTTTAAAATCATAAATCCCTAACCTTAATAACACGCTACCCAGTTCGTTGGTTTTCTATGGAAATAAAAGGAAATTAAATAGAAATTGTTATATTTGGAAGGTATGTAATTCAATGTCAGAACAGCAACAAATATTATATAAATTACCATTTTCAATTTGATAATTTTAAATTAAATGTTGTAGTGAAATAAAAATGTCGGGTCAACACGACCTGTGGTTAGAAATTAGACTCAATTTTTACATTTACCAATATTTCGCTTTAATTAAAAGCTTCATCAGGGTTTACTGCTACCTTAGCTTTAGCATTACCTATCTGTTTAAAATTTATGCACTGTAACTGTGTAGTGCAATTAGGAATTACGACAGAATTAGTTGCTTTTACGTTTTTATTCAACGGTTATATCGTTTTATAAATAGTATACAGGCAGTCCCAGCAATAAAAAGACGGTGTAGTACTAATCGAAAGCTGGAAAAAAGTAAATCCAAAATGTGAAGTGTTTATTCGTATGCAAACGGCAGAGAAAAATAATAACGAATCCAATTAGCCTTACGCCGAACTTGGATAAAGCGAACTCTATAAATTTCTATATGTATGTATACATATAAAACTCTGATCAAAATACTTAGGTAAATATATGAAAAGTTCGTTAGATTTAAATAAGCTTTCATTAAAATTTATGTCTAATTTAGATGTTAGTTGTGTTATTGCGGAAATTGCATTCAACTCGTTTTTCAAACGAATTAGTTGTATATTTTTGAAATACTTTTTTCTTAAAACCCGCTCTGGGTTTGTTCAATTTAATGCAAAAATTAATAAAAATAACTCAGTAGTTGACAATGAAATGAATGTGTTGGGATATGTTGCGGACTATCCGAATACCTCCATTAGAAATTGTGCAAGGGATCTGATTTTATCCACAAGAACAATTCATCGTATTAAAAAAAACATTGTAAAATTTTAGGAGCAGTCATACAGGCGTAACATAGTCTTACAAATAAAAAAAAACGATGTCAGTTTGATATCAACAGAATGGAGCACCTCCTATAATTTTAAGCTTTTTACTCAACATTTTTATGATACGTTAGATGACCGATAGCTAATTAGGGGCCGTTTCGTTACTCAACTCGCCCTCCTAACTTGGCTTCATTAGATTTTGGTATTTAGTTAATTCAACTGATATCCTAAATACCTAGCCAAGGTTTTTACTTGTTATATAACACAAACTTTTAAAGACTACTAGCAAGTTGTCACATTTTTGACAGTCATGGCGCACGCTTTATTAATGTCGAAAACTTAAACTTAATTTTTCGGCATTAATTGTTTCTGAGGAAAATAACGAACTATCTCAAGATGGGTTAGGTTTAGGTATAGGGAGTCAATTGAATGAAAATAAAAATAGAAATAAAAAATTGATTTAAAATACAGGGCGGTGTATTTGAAATAAGCAAGTTGTAATTGTTTGAATTTGTTGGAATTGAGTGGCTGCGTAAAGCGACCCAAAATAATATTAACGTGTTCAGTAACCGACTGGGTAATAAAGTTAAATAATATAATGAAACGTCAGTTTCCCAAAATAGTTCGTAAAATTGGGTATTGTATTGTTACTTTTTTTTTAATGTGGTGGTTGCTTAGTTGCAGTGACTCCGTAAACTGTATCGCTTGTCTGGCTATCACTGCAACTCTCGCGGTGTAGTTTTTGTGTGTGTATGTTGTGTTCAATTGGCTTTGTAACAGCATCATATCGCCTTTTATGATGCCGCGCTGTTAATCAGTTTGCTCCCAACAGCGAATGGCAAGTCGATCCGGGATTAAACTCTCTGAAAAAATGTCACCGTCCCTCCAGAGAATTGAACCCCGGCGCCTATCGTCCTCTCACAACAATAGTCAGCCGCCTAACCACTGCGGCCATCGACTTTAATTTAATAATGTGTGCATTTGCAAGAGAAATAGAAAAGCCAGAATATAAATAAAGAAACTGGTACACAATTTGTTTGATGGCGGATATAATGTTTTATTAGTTGTATTCCAAAACATGCTTGAAGCTTTTTACCTGTGTAGTATGTATAATGTATGTATGTACATATATACAGGCTTACCCGTAAATAGCTGTTAAACTACACGAATCTGAAGAGTAGTATCAATGAGTAGCTCTAAATCAAAAAAGAAATTTAATTGTAATACATCAAAAATTTCTAAATTAATGCAGTTAAAGCCGGTTCATTTCTTTGTTTATCCTATACTTATGTATTTATACAAATACTGCCGATTATTCAAGTTCGCGCATATGCAAGTAAAAATCAATAATAAATTGTTAGATTTTATGAATGATGAATAGTCTACTACAACGCAGCTGTTTGCGATTTGCACGAGAAAAAACAGAGATAAAACAAATATGTATGTTTTATAATTCAGAAAGAATGGGTCGAAAGTTGAGTGACCTACAGAGTTGCTGAGTTTGCGAATGAGCTTTTCTTTGTCGTACAGCTGATCATTTTTCTATTCCAGTGCTGTTTTTATAAATACATACTGGATTTTAGTAATTTGTTACCTATATTTTTTTAATGAAATTTGTGGTGGTCAATTTTGTCGGGCTAGTGGCTTGCACACTTGCCTCGTAGTCCGGCAGTACCGGGTTCGAACCCCGGTGCTCCCTTTCTGAGTTTGGTTTTCTGTAGTTTTCCAAATTCCACGGCTAATGCGGAAAGGTAACATCTCAAGTCGGTCTACAGCCGCAGGCGTAATAATAACTCATGGCCAGCCGATGCCCCCTGTAATTGGTGCAGGCTGTTGGGGGATGCGAAGGCATGGATTATTATTATTAATATTAAAAGGTGTTCGAAGTGTCCACCATGAGCCGTGATACAGGCATCAATGCGGCGACGAAAGTTATTATGTAGCCGTGTAAAGTTTGGCATGTCGTCGCGAAGGCGTTCTGCTGCAACAAAAATGCGATCTCGCAGATCTTCAGCATTATCAATATCGGGACGGCGATCATACACTAAACTTTTTATGTATCCTCACAGACAAAAAGTCTAAGGGATTTATCTGGGCTACGAACTTCGTCTATAACGTCTTTACCGAGATGGCTGGCTCGGGTTTCTATGATGGCGGTGCAGTAAGATGTCAGGTGTTCCGGATTTTCATCCTCAGCCCCGCAGAACCTGCAGTCACTATTCTGTTTTAGACCTATCCTTGCCATGTGTTCACCAAGGTGACAGTGCCCTGTAAGGAACCCTGTGAGGATGCGCAGTCTATTCCTGCTAAGTTCCAGCGTTTTTGCTCTATGCTTATTGTAGTTTCCAGGGAAGATCTTGGAGTGTCTCAGACCAGGAAGATTCTCCCAGAGGGATGCTCTGAGGCTCTCGTCCCGATCTTTAAGTTCTTTTTTGTAGGTGCTCGTCCCTATACCACAGAACGGTTCAGGTCCCACAAACGGAGTTGTAGCGGCCTTTCTTGCTAGTGAATTAGCTTCTTCGTTGCCTCTGATTCCAGTGTATCCTGGTACTCAGTATAGTGCAACTCTATTATTCTTGCCCATGTTGTTTAATCGATTAAGACATTCCCAAACTAATTTTGAGCTGACCGTGTTAGAGCTCAGCGCCATTAGGGCTGCTTGACTGTCGGAGAAAATTGCAATGCTCTGCTTCCGATAGTTCCCGTCAAGGTTCAGTGGAGCACATCTTCTAATTGCATTGATCTCCGCTTGGAAGACGCTGGGGTGTGTCCCCTTTGGCTCGGAATATTTGGTTCCTGGCCCAAATATGCCTGCACCTGTTCCTTTATCGGTTTTAGATCCATCCACATACCACTTGATAGTGTTTTCCTTTAGGGAGTACGTGGAGTGTTCTCCTACCCACTCTCTCTTATTACTTAGCTTGGTGAGGAAATTCCTTTCAAAGCTATATTCCTTGACCATTTCATCATTTGGTAGGCTTAGAAGTGGGGAGAGCCCGGCTTGAGATGTCCATGCTCTCTGGTGCGGAGTCTCGCCCCTTCCAGTCCTTGCCCTGATCAGTCTGTGCATAGCCGCAAGGGCCGCTCCCTCCACCACTATGTGTAAGGGGGAGAGGTCTAAAATTACCTCTAGGGCCGCAGTTGGGCATGTTCTCATGGCTCCGGTGATGCATACACATGCCAGCCGTTGCAACTTGTCAAGGGTATTCCTGATTGTAACTCTAGTGACCTTCTGGAACCAGGTTATTGCCCCGTACGTTACCATAGCTCTTACTATACTGACGTACAGCCATCGTAGTATACTTGGGTTGCAGCCCCAAGTTTTACCTGGCAGGTTCCGGCATATCATTAAGGCTCTTGTTGCCTTATTTATTGTCAGTTCTATGTGTCTGTTCCACAGAAGTTTTGAGTCTAGGGTTATTCCTAAGTATTTAACTTCTGATTTGCGTTCGATCACTGTTCCATCCAAGTGGATGTCTTTCATGTTCGAAATGTTTCTCTTCCTAGTGAAAGGTACAATCGTGGTTTTTGCGGAGTTGATGCTCAGCCCCACTGATCGACACCATTCACTGGTGATTTTAAGGCTTGTTTGTACCAGGTCACAAAGAATCCCTCATACTTGCCTTTTGCTATTATTACAATGTCATCGGCATATCCTACACAATATATGCCGAAGGCTGTCAGCCTGTTGAGCAGTTCATCTGCCACCAGGCTCCACATTAGAGGCGAACAAACGCCACCTTGAGGTGTTCCACGAGTGGTTCTGATTTTGATAGTCCGTTCACCTACCGTCATCTCAGCTGTCCTCGTGGAGAGCACTTTACTTATCCATCGTGTTACTGTGCTACTACTGGTATGTGTATTTGCCTCTTCCAGGTCTGTTTCGTTGCTACCTGGGAAGTGTGTTTTAAGTAGCAGGCTACCCCGCTTCTTTTCCCCTTCCGTATAGCTACCATCTGGTTTTCTCAGGGCCATCACAGGTCTTGTTCCGCCTTTTGCCATGGCCTTGCTGCCACCGGAGTGGAAGTGATGTTTTCGCAAAAGTTCATAAAGCTTTACCTTTTAGCCTTCCTTATCTCCTTGTTGTATTCAGTCAACTTCTCTCTATACCTCTGTCAGTCCCCGCCAACCTTCGCTCTATTGATCAGGTGACTACAGATCTGAGGTTTGCTAGAGTTCTGTTCCACCAAGGACTGTCCTTAGTTGGCTTCCTTGCAGTTAGCGGGCAACTAGCTTCAAAAGCTTTCATTATCGCCTCGCTAAAGTGTTCTACATCTTGTTCCAGCTTCAGGCGGTGTGTAGTCCCGCCTGTATGTAGCTGGTTCAGGTTATCCTTTAGACATGTTCTATACATATCCCAGTCTGTCTTCCTGGGGTTTCTGTCAAGGTAGGTTGAGGGGTCATGTCCCTCTAGAGTGAACTCTATAATCCTGTGGTCTGACAGGGAGGGTTCATCTGCCGAGGCTCCTCTCGCATGCTGCAAGTTGACTTGCATCAACCTGGTGAAGGCGGCTAGTCGATTGGAGGGTCACTTGCGTCCAGTTCTGCAGGTGACTGCGGTGTTGGAGTGACTTCTCGTTCCGGGTCAGACTCAATCTTGACGTCATCGAAGTTGATGTCGTCAAGCGTACCTCGAGAGGCTGGAGAGCTTTGCTCGCTAGTCTCCCGTTGCTCCACTACGGTCTCAGAGGTGTCACAGGTAACCTCTTTTGTCTCTGGTGTCTCCTGGTTCTTCTTGAGTCCAGATACGGGGATTTCACCAAACCTGTAATGAATGGTACATCCCTTTGCCAGAATCGCCTCGCATGATTTGGGGTCAATCCCAATAATGAGTACCTGGCCGTGCCCTTCTTCTTTGGCGTTTATGACCTTCCAGAGATCTACCTGGAGTTGCGGGTTCTGGACGCCAATCAGTTTGAGCAGCTTCCTTGCTTGCTGACCCTTGCTTCTTGGTAGGAATACCGTCATGACGTGGGGTTTCGGGAGGTCATCTCCTTTCCTCGTCACTAGTTTCGGTCCCTTCCACGTGGGGACGCAGCCTACTACCTGGTAAAGCCAGTTAACCGTCTCGTCTGTCTCACAGTCCACCAACATTACTCCCTGACGGAAATGTATGCCAGCGAACTGTAGGCCTCGAACCGTGCTCTCCACCATTGCCTCCACTAGAGCTTCCTCCAGCGAAGACAGCAGAGTAGCGTCCATCCATACTTGAGGGTATTCCTCTGGTACTATTCCTACTTTCGTTATTTTCGCAGCAGTAGTATAGGTGGTGGCTCGCCCAACTCTGCTAGCTGCACCGGAGGTAGAGGGTTTAGTTTTCCTCTTTTTTTGCCCTGGCGCTTGGGCAGGTGAGATATGCTCACTGCCCCGTTTGCCATGACGTGTCCCAGCGGTTGCTGATGGTAAGGCATTCTGCCTTTCCTGCTTCTGTTTAAGGAAGCGCAGGTACCATTTTTGGCCTGCTCCGCTGAGGCCCTTCCTCTTCGGATCGTCCAGGATTCCAGGTTGTCCTAATGCAGGAAGGGATGTCATATGACGAGCCTTCCTTTCCTTGGTCCCGGTTTTACTGGTAGAGGGTTTTTCTCTATCACCAGTCCCGGTGGTCTGTGCGGTGACATCCCGCTCTTGTTTTTTGTTTTGTTTTAACTTACCCATGATTGGTCCCACCAGCAGCTAGGGAAATAACAGTCCACCTCTACAGAGCCCCGCATGTAGGATGAAGGGGTAAATTCAATGGGGTTCCCCCTGGTGCCCCAAGTTTGGGGTCCTTGCAGACTAATCCTCTATTTAGCCACGCATCCCGTCGGCCGGACCCCTTTGCCTTAAGATTTAGGGTTTTTGTGAGGTTGTCTCCTCTCGATCCGGGCGGCTAAGCCAAGATCCCCCAACACCCCATGCCCGCGAGACATGTCCACGACAGCATGAGGGTGCCTGGTATGACGGACGCATGTCATGTTCCGTCCGGCGCCGTCTGTTCCTGTCGCAGATCCTAAGCCACGACACGACAGCCGGATCAGGAGTTTGTTTTTCGACCTTTTCTGGTCTAGACCGCAGTGTTTTGCAATCACAGTGGCACCTCGGGTAGGATAGGGTAAAACCCTCACTGCGATCTACAGCAGGGAGAGGCTTTGCCTGGTAGGACTGAGTTGCGCTTAACCTGCTAATGGGCTTGTTCGTTATAAACTGTGCCCTTGCCTGATGAATCTACTTAGCTCTCGGCCAGATGGTTCATCTTGTTAATCTAAACGAGAGGACAAACCCCCACGAAGGCACATTAACGCGTTTGAGCGCTGTGACCGTTCAAACTTTCATAAATTTTCTGGACAACTTTTTCATCATATAAATATTACCTAGCTCGATAACCGTTTGATGGATCTGCTTCCCCCTCGGCAAGTAGGTTCACATTGTTAATCTAAACGAGAGACCAAACTCCCAGCAGGGCACATTTACGCCTTATACAGATAAAATTTCATTGATATTTTCTCGAGAATCATTTGATGAATCTACTTCGCTCTCGGTAAGATGGTTCATCTTGTTAATCTAAAAGAGAGGACACGCCCCCAGGAAGGCACATTAACGCGTTTGAGCGCTGTGACCGTTCAAACTTTCATAAATTTTCTGGACAACTTTTTCATCATATAAATATTACATAGCTCGATAACGGTTTAATGAATCTGCTTCCTCCTCGGCAAGTAGGTTCACCTTGTTAATCTAAACGAGAGGCCAAACTCCCAGCAAGGCACATTAACGCCTTATAGAGATAAATTTTCTCGAGAACCGTTTGATGAATCTGCTTCGCTCTGGGCAAGTTGGCTCATCTTGTTAATGTAAACGAGAGGACAAACTACCAGGAAGGCACATTAACACGTTTGAGCGCTGTGACCGCTCCAAATTGATAAATTTTCTGGACAACTTTTTCATCATATAAATATGACCTAGCTCGATAACCGTTTGATGGATCTGCTTCCTCCTCGGCAAGTAGATTCACCTTGTTAATCTAAATGAGAGGCCAAACTCCCAGCAAGGCACATTAACGCGTTATAGAGATAAATTTTCTCGAGAACCGTTTGATGAATCTGCTTCGCTCTGGGCAAGTTGGTTCATCTTGTTAATGTAAACGAGATGACAAACTACCAGGAAGGCACATTAACGCGTTTGAGCGCTGTGACCGTTCAAACTTTCATAAATTTTTTGGACAACTTTTTCATCATATAAATATTACATAGCTCGATAACGGTTTGATGAATCTGCTTCCCCCTCGGCAAGTAGGTTCACCTTGTTAATCTAAACGAGAGGCCAAACTCCCAGCAAGGCACATTAACGCGTTATAGAGATAAATTTTCTCGAGAACCGTTTGATGAATCTGCTTCGCTCTGGGCAAGTTGGTTCATCTTGTTAATGTAAACGAGAGGACAAACTACCAGGAAGGCACATTAACGCGTTTGAGCGCTGTGACCGTTCAAACTTTCATAAATTTTTTGGACAACTTTTTCATCATATAAATATTACCTAGCTCGATAACCGTTTGATGAATCTGCTTCCCCCTCGGCAAGTAGGTTCACCTTGTTAATCTAAACGAGAGGCCAAACTCCCAGCAAGGCACATTAACGCGTTATAGAGATAAATTTTCTCGAGAACCGTTTGATGAATCTGCTTCGCTCTGGGCAAGTTAGTTCATCTTGTTAATGTAAACGAGAGGGCAAACTACCAGGAAGGCACATTAACGCGTTTGAGCGCTGTGACCGTTCAAACTTTCATAAATTTTTTGGACAACTTTTTCATCATATAAATATTACCTAGCTCGATAACCGTTTGATGAATCTGCTTCCCCCTCGGCAAGTAGGTTCACCTTGTTAATCTAAACGAGAGGCCAAACTCCCAGCAAGGCACATTAACGCGTTATAGAGATAAATTTTCTCGAGAACCGTTTGATGAATCTGCTTCGCTCTGGGCAAGTTGGCTCATCTTGTTAATGTAAACGAGAGGACAAACTACCAGGAAGGCACATTAACACGTTTGAGCGCTGTGACCGCTCCAAATTGATAAATTTTCTGGACAACTTTTTCATCATATAAATATGACCTAGCTCGATAACCGTTTGATGGATCTGCTTCCTCCTCGGCAAGTAGGTTCACCTTGTTAATCTAAACGAGAGGCCAAACTCCCAGCAAGGCACATTAACGCGTTATAGAGATAAATTTTCTCGAGAACCGTTTGATGAATCTGCTTCGCTCTGGGCAAGTTAGTTCATCTTGTTAATGTAAACGAGAGGGCAAACTACCAGGAAGGCACATTAACGCGTTTGAGCGCTGTGACCGTTCAAACTTTCATAAATTTTTTGAACAACTTTTTCATCATATAAATATTACATAGCTCGATAACGGTTTGATGAATCTGCTTCCTCCTCGGCAAGTAGGTTCACCTTGTTAATCTAAACGAGAGGCCAAACTCCCAGCAAGGCACATTAACGCGTTATAGAGATAAATTTTCTCGAGAACCGTTTGATGAATCTGCTTCGCTCTGGGCAAGTTAGTTCATCTTGTTAATGTAAACGAGAGGGCAAACTACCAGGAAGGCACATTAACGCGTTTGAGCGCGGTGACCGTTCAAACTTTCATAAATTTTTTGGACAACTTTTTCATCATATAAATATTACATAGCTCGATAACGGTTTGATGATTGAGCGCTGTGACCGTTCAAACTTTCATAAATTTTTTGGACAACTTTTTCATCATATAAATATTACCTAGCTCGATAACCGTTTGATGAATCTGCTTCCCCCTCGGCAAGTAGGTTCACCTTGTTAATCTAAACGAGAGGCCAAACTCCCAGCAAGGCACATTAACGCGTTATAGAGATAAATTTTCTCGAGAACCGTTTGATGAATCTGCTTCGCTCTGGGCAAGTTGGTTCATCTTGTTAATGTAAACGAGAGGACAAACTACCAGGAAGGCACATTAACGCGTTTGAGCGCTGTGACCGTTCAAACTTTCATAAATTTTTTGGACAACTTTTTCATCATATAAATATTACCTAGCTCGATAACCGTTTGATGAATCTGCTTCCCCCTCGGCAAGTAGGTTCACCTTGTTAATCTAAACGAGAGGCCAAACTCCCAGCAAGGCACATTAACGCGTTATAGAGATAAATTTTCTCGAGAACCGTTTGATGAATCTGCT
>CM043021.1:45181208-45248730 GCA_023690525.1 Holotrichia oblita
GCATATCTTCAATCTGTTCTTCTCATTCATACTGAGTGTAAATGGCTTATGTTACGTTTATATTACTATACTATTCTCATTTGTATGTAAATAAAAAAAAACATGAGATTTAATAAAAATAATTTTATTAAAAAACAAACATATTAACCCCAACAATTCTGTTCGAGGAAGGGAAAAACTTTGTAAAAAAACCTAGTCAGGGGTTTAACAACAGTTCATAATTTCAAAATCAAGAAATACAGTATTATAAGTTATATACAAAACTTCTAACATATACATGGTGTTCTGTGAATTTATGTGAGTAGCTAATAACGTTATAATATTAGAATATAAATCACCATCCATTTTCGTACAAGATTTTAAAATGATACAAAGTCAGAACTGGTCAATACACTAATTTTCTGATTGATTAATTCTTGAAGATGATATATGTTATTGTATGTCTCCGTTGATAAAACGATTTGCTGCCCTCTACTTTTGAGACGGATAACTTGAATGTCTCGATAAGAACTGGCTTCCATCTGGTGATTGGGTCTGCAGCCTTCGGTTTTGCAGAATTCTTCCCATTCTTCTTGGGTGAAGAAAATGCATGCGTTCACAGATTTGATTTGTACGATTGGAACAAACCCAGCAGCTGGACTCAGTCCTACGGTAAGCTACTTGGAACCGCTCTTGTTGAGGAAGTATGAAGATTGACCGATGAACTTGTATCAGTAATAAAAAAATATATACAGCAATTATGAACGTTTTTATTTTTATATTAATGTGTTAGATTCTTTACTGGATGCTAAGTTGTGATTTTATGTTAGTAATAAACATAATACAGTATTCAAATTATTTATTGAACGTACAACCAATACATATAAAAATTCAGTGTTACAACGAACAATTATCCATAATATATAAACACCTCTCTTGGCCTTCATCGCCAAAGTATTATAATGGTTGTGGCAGGGAAGATAATCTTCAAGTGCAACCCTTTTTTTATGCGATAATAAATGCCATTTCTGCTCTAGAGAGATGCGGTTTACCTTAGTTTTGAAAATGTATATGGGTAAAGAAGGAATAATATAGTCGCTTATACCATCCAATCTCCCACAATCTGCATCAATTTTTGTTAAAACTGCTTCAATCTTTTCTTCCGTAATCTCCATTAGATTTTATATTTACTTTCCCGTTAGTATAAGTAGGTATGCGTTTTCAACTTCTGCATATCTTCAATGTGTTTTCATTCATACTGAGTGTAAATGACTTATATATTCTCATTTGTATGTAAATTAAAAAAAAACATGAGATTTAATAAAAATAATTTTATTAAAAATACATATTAGCGTTCCATGCACATTCCAACGGTGACGTTAAAGCCATTAGACATAATTCGGTTATATGTATTGTTACCATGCTGTGTCCATGTATAATGTATTTCTTAAATTCTTAGATTTAAAATGGTGTAGAACTGTGAGTGCCAAAAATTCCGAATATTTGCTTTAAAGTCACGCCTAATCAGCATTCTTTAAGAACATTAATTACTTAGAGTAAAATATTATGTAAAATTTCCCAAAATTTTTAAAATAATTACCTACATAATGCAAGCATTTCAGGGCCAAAATATCAACATTCCTAGCGGAATTCCGTCAATTACAAAGCCTAATTAGAAAATGAAAGTAATTAGCGGTGCATGCCCCGCGGGTTTAAAGTGGCGTAGGAGTCGCTTAGTTTACCTACTAATATCTATATGATGAAAATTTTGTTCAGAAAATTTATGAAAGTTTGAACGGTCACAGCGCTCAAACGAATTAATGTGCCGTCCTGGGGGTTTGTCCTCTCGTTTACATTAACAAGATGAACCAACTTGCCTAGAGCGAAGCAGATTCATTAAACGGTTCTCCAGAAAATTTATCTCTATAACGCGTTAATGTGCCTTGCTGGGAGTTTGGCCTCTCGTTTAGATTAACAAGGTGAACCTACTTGCCGAGGAGGAAGCAGATTCATCAAACCGTTATCGAGCTATGTAATATTTATATGATGAAAAAGTTGTTCAAAAAATTTATGAAAGTTTGAACGGTCACAGCGCTCAAACGCGTTAATGTGCCTTCCTGGTAGTTTGCCCTCTCGTTTACATTAACAAGATGAACTAACTTGCCCAGAGCGAAGCAGATTCATCAAACGGTTCTCGAGAAAATTTATCTCTATAACGCGTTAATGTGCCTTGCTGGGAGTTTGGCCTCTCGTTTAGATTAACGAGGTGAACCTACTTCCCGACGGGGAAGCAGATTCATCAATCGGTTATCGAGCTAGGTAATATTTATATGATGAAAAAGTTGTCCAGAAAATTTATCAATTTGGAGCGGTCACAGCGCTCAACGTGTTAATGTACCTTCCTGGTAGTTTGTCCTCTCGTTTACATTAACAAGATGAGCCAACTTGCAGGGAGCGAAGCAGATTCATCAAACGGTTCTCGAGAAAATTTATCTCTATAACGCGTTAATGTACCTTGCTGGGAGTTTGGCCTCTCGTTTAGATTAACAAGGTGAACCTACTTGCCGAGGTGGAAGCAGATTCATCAAACCGTTATCGAGCTATGTAATATTCATATGATGAAAAAGTTGTCCAAAAAATTTATGAAAGTTTGAACGGTCACAGCGCTCAAACGCGTTAATGTGCCTTCCTGGTAGTTTGTCCTCTCGTTTACATTAACAAGATGAGCCAACTTGCAGAGAGCGAAGCAGATTCATCAAGCGGTTCTCGAGAAAATTTATTTCTATAACGCGTTAATGTGCCTTGCTGGGAGTTTGGCCTCTCGTTTAGATTAACGAGGTGAACCTACTTCCCGAGGGGGAAGCAGATTCATCAAACCGTTATCGAGCTATGTAATATTTATATGATGAAAAAGTTGTCCAAAAAATTTATGAAAGTTTGAGCGGTCACAGCGCTCAAACGTGTTAATGTGCCTTCCTGGTAGTTTGTCCTCTCGTTTACATTAACAAGATGAACCAACTTGCCTAGAGCGAAGCAGATTCCTTAAACGGTTCTCCAGAAAATTTATCTCTATAACGCGTTAATGTGCCTTGCTGGGAGTTTGGCCTCTCGTTTAGATTAACAAGGTGAACCTACTTGCCGAGGAGGAAGCAGATTCATCAAACCGTTATCGAGCTATGTAATATTTATATGATGAAAAAGTTGTTCAAAAAAATTTATGAAAGTTTGAACGGTCACAGCGCTCAAACGCGTTAATGTGCCTTCCTGGTAGTTTGCCCTCTCGTTTACATTAACAAGATGAACTAACTTGCCCAGAGCGAAGCAGATTCATCAAACGGTTCTCGAGAAAATTTATCTCTATAACGCGTTAATGTGCCTTGCTGGGAGTTTGGCCTCTCGTTTAGATTAACGAGGTGAACCTACTTCCCGACGGGGAAGCAGATTCATCAATCGGTTATCGAGCTAGGTAATATTTATATGATGAAAAAGTTGTCCAGAAAATTTATCAATTTGGAGCGGTCACAGCGCTCAAACGTGTTAATGTGCATTCCTGGTAGTTTGTCCTCTCGTTTACATTAACAAGATGAGCCAACTTGCAGAGAGCGAAGCAGATTCATCAAACGGTTCTCGAGAAAATTTATCTCTATAACGCGTTAATGTACCTTGCTGGGAGTTTGGCCTCTCGTTTAGATTAACAAGGTGAACCTACTTGCCGAGGCGGAAGCAGATTCATCAAACCGTTATCGAGCTATGTAATATTCATATGATGAAAAAGTTGTCCAAAAAATTTATGAAAGTTTGAACGGTCACAGCGCTCAAACGCGTTAATGTGCCTTCCTGGTAGTTTGTCCTCTCGTTTACATTAACAAGATGAACCAACTTGCCCAGAGCGAAGCAGATTCATCAAACGGTTCTCGAGAAAATTTATCTCTATAACGCGTTAATGTGCCTTGCTGGGAGTTTGGCCTCTCGTTTAGATTAACAAGGTGAACCTACTTGCCGAGGGGGAAGCAGATTGATCAAACGGTTATCGAGCTAGGTAATATTTATATGATGAAAAAGTTGTCCAAAAAATTTATGAAAGTTTGAACGGTCACAGCGCTCAAACGCGTTAATGTGCCTTCCTGGTAGTTTGTCCACTCGTTTACATTAACAAGATGAACCAACTTGCCCAGAACGAAGCAGATTCATCAAACGGTTCTCGAGAAAATTTATCTCTATAACGCGTTAATGTGCCTTGCTGGGAGTTTGGCCTCTCGTTTAGATTAACAAGGTGAACCTACTTGCCGAGGGGGAAGCAGATTCATCAAACCGTTATCGAGCTATGTAATATTTATATGATGAAAAAGTTTTCCAAAAAATTTATGAAAGTTTGAACGGTCACAGCGCTCAAACGCGTTAATGTGCCTTCCTGGTAGTTTGTCCTCTCGTTTATATTAACAAGATGAACCAACTTGCCCAGAGCGAAGCAGATTCATCAAACGGTTCTCGAGAAAATTTATCTCTATAACGCGTTAATGTGCCTTGCTGGGAGTTTGGCCTCTCGTTTAGATTAACAAGGTGAACCTACTTGCCGAGGGGGAAGCAGATTCATCAAACGGTTATCGAGCTAGGTAATATTTATATGATGAAAAAGTTGTCCAAAAAATTTATGAAAGTTTGAACGGTCACAGCGCTCAAACGCGTTAATGTGCCTTCCTGGTAGTTTGTCCTCTCGTTTACATTAACAAGATGAACCAACTTGCCCAGAGCGAAGCAGATTCATCAAACGGTTCTCGCGAAAATTTATCTCTATAACGCGTTAATGTGCCTTGCTGGGAGTTTGGCCACTCGTTTAGATTAACAAGGTGAACCTACTTGCCGAGGAGGAAGCAGATTCATCAAACCGTTATCGAGCTATGTAATATTTATATGATGAAAAAGTTGTTCAAAAAATTTATGAAAGTTTGAACGGTCACAGCGCTCAAACGCGTTAATGTGCCTTCCTGGTAGTTTGTCCTCTCGTTTACATTAACAAGATGAACCAACTTGCCCAGAGCGAAGCAGATTCATCAAACGGTTCTCGAGAAAATTTATCTCTATAACGCGTTAATGTGCCTTGCTGGGAGTTTGGCCTCTCGTTTAGATTAACAAGGTGAACCTACTTGCCGAGGGGGAAGCAGATTCATCAAACCGTTATCGAGCTATGTAATATTTATATGATGAAAAAATTGTCCAAAAAATTTATGAAAGTTTGAACGGTCACAGCGCTCAAACGCGTTAATGTGCCTTCCTGGTAGTTTGTCCTCTCGTTTATATTAACAAGATGAACCAACTTGCCCAGAGCGAAGCAGATTCATCAAACGGTTCTCGAGAAAATTTATCTCTATAACGCGTTAATGTGCCTTGCTGGGAGTTTGGCCTCTCGTTTAGATTAACAAGGTGAACCTACTTGCCGAGGAGGAAGCAGATTCATCAAACCGTTATCGAGCTATGTAATATTTATATGATGAAAAAGTTGTTCAAAAAATTTATGAAAGTTTGAACGGTCACAGCGCTCAAACGCGTTAATGTGCCTTCCTGGTAGTTTGCCCTCTAGTTTACATTAACAAGATGAACTAACTTGCCCAGAGCGAAGCAGATTCATCAAACGGTTCTCGAGAAAATTTATCTCTATAACGCGTTAATGTGCCTTGCTGGGAGTTTGGCCTCTCGTTTAGATTAACAAGGTGAACCTACTTGCCGAGGAGAAAGCAGATCCATCAAACGGTTATCGAGCTAGGTCGTATTTATATGATGAAAAAGTTGTCCAGAAAATTTATCAATTTGGAGCGGTCACAGCGCTCAAACGTGTTAATGTGCCTTCCTGGTAGTTTGTCCTCTCGTTTACATTAACAACACGAGCCAACTTGCCCAGAGCGAAGCAGATTCATCAAACGGTTCTCGAGAAAATTTATCTGTATAACGCGTTAATGTGCCTTGCTGGGGAGTTTGGCCTCTCGTTTAGATTAACAAGGTGAACCTACTTGCCGAGGAGGAAGCAGATCCATCAAACGGTTGTCGAGCTAGGTCATATTTATATGATGAAAAAGTTGTCCAGAAAATTTATCAATTTGGAGCGGTCACAGCGCTCAAACGTGTTAATGTGCCTTCCTGGTAGTTTGTCCTCTCGTTTACATTAACAACATGAGCCAACTTGCCCAGAGCGAAGCAGATTCATCAAACGGTTCTCGAGAAAATTTATCTCTATAACGCGTTAATGTGCCTTGCTGGGAGTTTGGCCTCTCGTTTAGATTAGCAAGGTGAACCTACTTGCCGAGGGGAAGCAGATTCATCAAACGGTTATCGAGCTAGGTAATATTTATATGATGAAAAAAGTTGTCCAAAAAATTTATGAAAGTTTGAACGGTCACAGCGCTCAAACGCGTTAATGTGCCTTCCTGGTAGTTTGTCCTCTCGTTTACATTAACAAGATGAACCAACTTGCCCAGAGCGAAAGCAGATTCATCAAACGGTTCTCGAGAAAATTTATCTATATAACGCGTTAATGTGCCTTGCTGGGAGTTTGGCCTCTCGTTTAGATTAACAAGGTGAACCTACTTGCCGAGGGGGAAGCAGATTGATCAAACGGTTATCGAGCTAGGTAATATTTATATGATGAAAAAGTTGTCCAAAAAATTTATGAAAGTTTGAACGGTCACAGCGCTCAAACGCGTTAATGTGCCTTCCTGGTAGTTTGTCCTCTCGTTTACATTAACAAGATGAACCAACTTGCCCAGAGCGAAGCAGATTCATCAAACGGTTCTCGAGAAAATTTATCTCTATAACGCGTTAATGTGCCTTGCTGGGAGTTTGGCCTCTCGTTTAGATTAACAAGGTGAACCTACTTGCCGAGGGGGAAGCAGATTCATCAAACCGTTATCGAGCTATGTAATATTTATATGATGAAAAAGTTGTCCAAAAAATTTATGAAAGTTTGAACGGTCACAGCGCTCAAACGCGTTAATGTGCCTTCCTGGTAGTTTGTCCTCTCGTTTATATTAACAAGATGAACCAACTTGCCCAGAGCGAAGCAGATTCATCAAACGGTTCTCGAGAAAATTTATCTCTATAACGCGTTAATGTGCCTTGCTGGGAGTTTGGCCTCTCGTTTAGATTAACAAGGTGAACCTACTTGCCGAGGGGAAGCAGATTCATCAAACGGTTATCGAGCTAGGTAATATTTATATGATGAAAAAGTTGTCCAAAAAATTTATGAAAGTTTGAACGGTCACAGCGCTCAAACGCGTTAATGTGCCTTCCTGGTAGTTTGTCCTCTCGTTTATATTAACAAGATGAACCAACTTGCCCAGAGCGAAGCAGATTCATCAAACGGTTCTCGAGAAAATTTATCTCTATAACGCGTTAATGTGCCTTGCTGGGAGTTTGGCCTCTCGTTTAGATTAACAAGGTGAACCTACTTGCCGAGGAGGAAGCAGATTCATCAAACCGTTATCGAGCTATGTAATATTTATATGATGAAAAAGTTGTTCAAAAAATTTATGAAAGTTTGAACGGTCACAGCGCTCAAACGCGTTAATGTGCCTTCCTGGTAGTTTGCCCTCTAGTTTACATTAACAAGATGAACTAACTTGCCCAGAGCGAAGCAGATTCATCAAACGGTTCTCGAGAAAATTTATCTCTATAACGCGTTAATGTGCCTTGCTGGGAGTTTGGCCTCTCGTTTAGATTAACAAGGTGAACCTACTTGCCGAGGAGAAAGCAGATCCATCAAACGGTTATCGAGCTAGGTCGTATTTATATGATGAAAAAGTTGTCCAGAAAATTTATCAATTTGGAGCGGTCACAGCGCTCAAACGTGTTAATGTGCCTTCCTGGTAGTTTGTCCTCTCGTTTACATTAACAACACGAGCCAACTTGCCCAGAGCGAAGCAGATTCATCAAACGGTTCTCGAGAAAATTTATCTGTATAACGCGTTAATGTGCCTTGCTGGGGAGTTTGGCCTCTCGTTTAGATTAACAAGGTGAACCTACTTGCCGAGGAGGAAGCAGATCCATCAAACGGTTGTCGAGCTAGGTCATATTTATATGATGAAAAAGTTGTCCAGAAAATTTATCAATTTGGAGCGGTCACAGCGCTCAAACGTGTTAATGTGCCTTCCTGGTAGTTTGTCCTCTCGTTTACATTAACAACATGAGCCAACTTGCCCAGAGCGAAGCAGATTCATCAAACGGTTCTCGAGAAAATTTATCTCTATAACGCGTTAATGTGCCTTGCTGGGAGTTTGGCCTCTCGTTTAGATTAGCAAGGTGAACCTACTTGCCGAGGGGGAAGCAGATTCATCAAACGGTTATCGAGCTAGGTAATATTTATATGATGAAAAAGTTGTCCAAAAAATTTATGAAAGTTTGAACGGTCACAGCGCTCAAACGCGTTAATGTGCCTTCCTGGTAGTTTGTCCTCTCGTTTACATTAACAAGATGAACCAACTTGCCCAGAGCGAAGCAGATTCATCAAACGGTTCTCGAGAAAATTTATCTCTATAACGCGTTAATGTGCCTTGCTGGGAGTTTGGCCTCTCGTTTAGATTAACAAGGTGAACCTACTTGCCGAGGGGGAAGCAGATTGATCAAACGGTTATCGAGCTAGGTAATATTTATATGATGAAAAAGTTGTCCAAAAAATTTATGAAAGTTTGAACGGTCACAGCGCTCAAACGCGTTAATGTGCCTTCCTGGTAGTTTGTCCTCTCGTTTACATTAACAAGATGAACCAACTTGCCCAGAGCGAAGCAGATTCATCAAACGGTTCTCGAGAAAATTTATCTCTATAACGCGTTAATGTGCCTTGCTGGGAGTTTGGCCTCTCGTTTAGATTAACAAGGTGAACCTACTTGCCGAGGGGGAAGCAGATTCATCAAACCGTTATCGAGCTATGTAATATTTATATGATGAAAAAGTTGTCAAAAAATTTATGAAAGTTTGAACGGTCACAGCGCTCAAACGCGTTAATGTGCCTTCCTGGTAGTTTGTCCTCTCGTTTATATTAACAAGATGAACCAACTTGCCCAGAGCGAAGCAGATTCATCAAACGGTTCTCGAGAAAATTTATCTCTATAACGCGTTAATGTGCCTTGCTGGGAGTTTGGCCTCTCGTTTAGATTAACAAGGTGAACCTACTTGCCGAGGGGGAAGCAGATTCATCAAAACGGTTATCGAGCTAGGTAATATTTATATGATGAAAAAGTTGTCCAAAAAATTTATGAAAGTTTGAACGGTCACAGCGCTCAAACGCGTTAATGTGCCTTCCTGGTAGTTTGTCCTCTCGTTTACATTAACAAGATGAACCAACTTGCCCAGAGCGAAGCAGATTCATCAAACGGTTCTCGCGAAAATTTATCTCTATAACGCGTTAATGTGCCTTGCTGGGAGTTTGGCCTCTCGTTTAGATTAACAAGGTGAACCTACTTGCCGAGGAGAAGCAGATTCATCAAACCGTTATCGAGCTATGTAATATTTATATGATGAAAAAGTTGTTCAAAAAATTTATGAAAGTTTGAACGGTCACAGCGCTCAAACGCGTTAATGTGCCTTCCTGGTAGTTTGCCCTCTAGTTTACATTAACAAGATGAACTAACTTGCCCAGAGCGAAGCAGATTCATCAAACGGTTCTCGAGAAAATTTATCTCTATAACGCGTTAATGTGCCTTGCTGGGAGTTTGGCCTCTCGTTTAGATTAACAAGGTGAACCTACTTGCCGAGGAGAAAGCAGATCCATCAAACGGTTATCGAGCTAGGTCGTATTTATATGATGAAAAAGTTGTCCAGAAAATTTATCAATTTGGAGCGGTCACAGCGCTCAAACGTGTTAATGTGCCTTCCTGGTAGTTTGTCCTCTCGTTTACATTAACAACACGAGCCAACTTGCCCAGAGCGAAGCAGATTCATCAAACGGTTCTCGAGAAAATTTATCTGTATAACGCGTTAATGTGCCTTGCTGGAGTTTGCCCTCTCGTTTACATTAACAAGATGAACTAACTTGCCCAGGACGAAGCAGATTCATCAAACGGTTCTCGAGAAAATTTATCTCTATAACGCGTTAATGTGCCTTGCTGGGAGTTTGGCCTCTCGTTTAGATTAACAAGGTGAACCTACTTGCCGAGGGGGAAGCAGATTCATCAAACGGTTATAGAGCTATGTAATATTTATATGATGAAAAAGTTGTTCAAAAAATTTATGAAAGTTTGAACGGTCACAGCGCTCAAACGCGTTAATGTGCCTTCCTGGTAGTTTGCCCTCTAGTTTACATTAACAAGATGAACTAACTTGCCCAGAGCGAAGCAGATTCATCAAACGGTTCTCGAGAAAATTTATCTCTATAACGCGTTAATGTGCCTTGCTGGGAGTTTGGCCTCTCGTTTAGATTAACAAGGTGAACCTACTTGCCGAGGAGAAAGCAGATCCATCAAACGGTTATCGAGCTAGGTCATATTTATATGATGAAAAAGTTGTCCAGAAAATTTATCAATTTGGAGCGGTCACAGCGCTCAAACGTGTTAATGTGCCTTCCTGGTAGTTTGTCCTCTCGTTTACATTAACAACACGAGCCAACTTGCCCAGAGCGAAGAAGATTCATCAAACGGTTCTCGAGAAAATGTATCTCTATAATGCGTTAATGTGCCTTGCTGGTAGTTTGCCCTCTCGTTTACATTAACAAGATGAACTAACTTGCCCAGAGCGAAGCAGATTCATCAAACGGTTCTCGAGAAAATTTATCTCTATAACGCGTTAATGTGCCTTGCTGGGAGTTTGGCCTCTCGTTTAGATTAACAAGGTGAACCTACTTGCCGAGGAGGAAGCAGATCCATCAAACGGTTATCGAGCTAGGTCATATTTACTTATATGATGAAAAAGTTGTCCAGAAAATTTATCAATTTGGAGCGGTCACAGCGCTCAAACGTGTTAATGTGCCTTCCTGGTAGTTTGTCCTCTCGTTTACATTAACAAGATGAGCCAACTTGCCCAGAGCGAAGCAGATTCATCAAACGGTTATCGAGCTAGGTAATATTTATATGAAGAAAAAGTTGTCCAAAAAATTTATGAAAGTTTGAACGGTCACAGCGCTCAAACGCGTTAATGTGCCTTCCTGGTAGTTTGCCCTCTCGTTTACATTAACTAGATGAACCAACTTGCCCAGAGCGAAGCAGATTCATCAAACGGTTCTCGAGAAAATTTATCCCTATAACGCGTTAATGTGCCTTGCTGGGAGTTTGGCCTCTCGTTTAGATTAACAAGGTGAACCTACTTGCCGAGGAGGAAGCAGATTCATCAAACCGTTATCGAGCTATGTAATATTTATATGAGGAAAAGGTTGTTCAAAAAATTTATGAAAGTTTGAACGGTCACAGCGCTCAAACGCGTTAATGTGCCTTCCTGGTAGTTTGCCCTCTCGTTTACATTAACAAGATGAACTAACTTGCCCAGAGCGAAGCAGATTCATCAAACGGTTCTCGAGAAAATTTATCTCTATAACGCGTTAATGTGCCTTGCTGGGAGTTTGGCCTCTCGTTTAGATTAACAAGGTGAACCTACTTGCCGAGGGGGAAGCAGATTCATCAAACGGTTATCGAGCTAGGTAATATTTATATGATGAAAAAATTGTCCAAAAAATTTATGAAAGTTTGAACGGTCACAGCGCTCAAACGCGTTAATGTGCATTCCTGGTAGTTTGCCCTCTCGTTTACATTAACAAGATGAACTAACTTGCCCAGATCGAAGCAGATTCATCAAACGGTTCTCGAGAAAATTTATCTCTATAACGCGTTAATGTGCCTTGCTGGGGAGTTTGGCCTCTCGTTTAGATTAACAAGGTGAACCTACTTGCCGAGGAGGAAGCAGATCCATCAAACGGTTATCGAGCTAGGTCATATTTATATGATGAAAAAGTTGTCCAGAAAATTTATCAATTTGGAGCGGTCACAGCGCTCAAACGTGTTAATGTGCCTTCCTGGTAGTTTGTCCTCTCGTTTACATTAACAACATGAGCCAACTTGCCCAGAGCGAAGCAGATTCATCAAACGGTTATCGAGAAAATTTATCTCTATAACGCGTTAATGTGCCTTGCTGGGAGTTTGGCCTCTCGTTTAGATTAACAAGGTGAACCTACTTGCCGAGGGGAAGCAGATTCATCAAACGGTTATCGAGCTAGGTAATATTTATATGATGAAAAAGTTGTCCAAAAAATTTATGAAAGTTTGAACGGCCACAGCGCTCAAACGCGTTAATGTGCCTTCCTGGTAGTTTGTCCTCTCGTTTACATTAACAAGATGAACCAACTTGCCCAGAGCGAAGCAGATTCATCAAACGGTTCTCGAGAAAATTTATCTCTATAACGCGTTAATGTGCCTTGCTGGGAGTTTGGCCTCTCGTTTAGATTAACAGGGTGAACCTACTTGCCGAGGGGGAAGCAGATTCATCAAACCGTTATCGAGCTATGTAATATTTATATGATGAAAAAGAAGTTGTCCAAAAAATTTATGAAAGTTTGAACGGTCACAGCGCTCAAACGCGTTAATGTGCCTTCCTGGTAGTTTGTCCTCTCGTTTACATTAACAAGATGAACCAACTTGCCCAGAGCGAAGCAGATTCATCAAACGGTTCTCGAGAAAATTTATCTCTATAACGCGTTAATGTGCCTTGCTGGGAGTTTGGCCTCTCGTTTAGATTAACAAGGTGAACCTACTTGCCGAGGAGGAAGCAGATTCATCAAACGGTTATCGAGCTAGGTAATATTTATATGATGAAAAAGTTGTCCAAAAAATTTATGAAAGTTTGAACGGTCACAGCGCTCAAACGCGTTAATGTGCCTTCCTGGTAGTTTGTCCTCTCGTTTACATTAACAAGATGAACCAACTTGCCCAGAGCGAAGCAGATTCATCAAACGGTTCTCGAGAAAATTTATCTCTATAACGCGTTAATGTGCCTTGCTGGGAGTTTGGCCTCTCGTTTAGATTAACAAGGTGAACCTACTTGCCGAGGAGGAAGCAGATTCATCAAACGGTTATCGAGCTAGGTAATATTTATATGATGAAAAAGTTGTCCAGAAAATTTATGAAAGTTTGAACGGTCACAGCGCTCAAACGCGTTAATGTGCCTTCCTGGTAGTTTGTCCTCTCGTTTACATTAACAAGATGAACCAACTTGCCCAGAGCGAAGCAGATTCATCAAACGGTTCTCGAGAAAATTTATCTCTATAACGCGTTAATGTGCCTTGCTGGGAGTTTGGCCTCTCGTTTAGATTAACAAGGTGAACCTACTTGCCGAGGAGGAAGCAGATTCATCAAACGGTTATCGAGCTAGGTAATATTTATATGATGAAAAAGTTGTCCAAAAAATTTATGAAAGTTTGAACGGTCACAGCGCTCAAACGCGTTAATGTGCCTTCCTGGTAGTTTGTCCTCTCGTTTACATTAACAAGATGAACCAACTTGCCCAGAGCGAAGCAGATTCATCAAACGGTTCTCGAGAAAATTTATCTCTATAACGCGTTAATGTGCCTTGCTGGGAGTTTGGCCTCTCGTTTAGATTAACAAGGTGAACCTACTTGCCGAGGAGGAAGCAGATTCATCAAACGGTTATCGAGCTAGGTAATATTTATATGATGAAAAAGTTGTCAGAAAAAATTTATGAAAGTTTGAACGGTCACAGCGCTCAAACGCGTTAATGTGCCTTCCTGGTAGTTTGCCCTCTCGTTTACATTAACAAGATGAACCAACTTGCCCAGAGCGAAGCAGATTCATCAAACGGTTCTCGAGAAAATTTATCTCTATAACGCGTTAATGTGCCTTGCTGGGAGTTTGGCCTCTCGTTTAGATTAACAAGGTGAACCTACTTGCCGAGGAGGAAGCAGATTCATCAAACGGTTATCGAGCTAGGTAATATTTATATGATGAAAAAGTTGTCCAGAAAATTTATGAAAGTTTGAACGGTCACAGCGCTCAAACGCGTTAATGTGCCTTCCTGGTAGTTTGTCCTCTCGTTTACATTAACAAGATGAACCAACTTGCCCAGAGCGAAGCAGATTCATCAAACGGTTCTCGAGAAAATTTATCTCTATAACGCGTTAATGTGCCTTGCTGGGAGTTTGGCCTCTCGTTTAGATTAACAAGGTGAACCTACTTGCCGAGGAGGAAGCAGATTCATCAAACGGTTATCGAGCTAGGTAATATTTATATGATGAAAAAGTTGTCCAGAAAATTTATGAAAGTTTGAACGGTCACAGCGCTCAAACGCGTTAATGTGCCTTCCTGGTAGTTTGTCCTCTCGTTTACATTAACAAGATGAACCAACTTGCCCAGAGCGAAGCAGATTCATCAAACGGTTCTCGAGAAAATTTATCTCTATAACGCGTTAATGTGCCTTGCTGGGAGTTTGGCCTCTCGTTTAGATTAACAAGGTGAACCTACTTGCCGAGGAGGAAGCAGATTCATCAAACCGTTATCGAGCTATGTAATATTTATATGATGAAAAAGTTGTCCAAAAAATTTATGAAAGTTTGAACGGTCACAGCGCTCAAACGCGTTAATGTGCCTTCCTGGTAGTTTGCCCTCTCGTTTACATTAACAAGATGAACCAACTTGCCCAGAGCGAAGCAGATTCATCAAACGGTTCTCGAGAAAATTTATCTCTATAACGCGTTAATGTGCCTTGCTGGGAGTTTGGCCTCTCGTTTAGATTAACAAGGTGAACCTACTTGCCGAGGAGGAAGCAGATTCATCAAACGGTTATCGAGCTAGGTAATATTTATATGATGAAAAAGTTGTCCAAAAAATTTATGAAAGTTTGAACGGTCACAGCGCTCAAACGCGTTAATGTGCCTTCCTGGTAGTTTGCCCTCTCGTTTACATTAACAAGATGAACCAACTTGCCCAGAGCGAAGCAGATTCATCAAACGGTTCTCGAGAAAATTTATCTCTATAACGCGTTAATGTGCCTTGCTGGGAGTTTGGCCTCTCGTTTAGATTAACAAGGTGAACCTACTTGCCGAGGAGGAAGCAGATTCATCAAACGGTTATCGAGCTATGGTAATATTTATATGATGAAAAAGTTGTCCAGAAAATTTATGAAAGTTTGAACGGTCACAGCGCTCAAACGCGTTAATGTGCCTTCCTGGTAGTTTGTCCTCTCGTTTACATTAACAAGATGAACCAACTTGCCCAGAGCGAAGCAGATTCATCAAACGGTTCTCGAGAAAATTTATCTCTATAACGCGTTAATGTGCCTTGCTGGGAGTTTGGCCTCTCGTTTAGATTAACAAGGTGAACCTACTTGCCGAGGAGGAAGCAGATTCATCAAACGGTTATCGAGCTAGGTAATATTTATATGATGAAAAAGTTGTCCAAAAAATTTATGAAAGTTTGAACGGTCACAGCGCTCAAACGCGTTAATGTGCCTTCCTGGTAGTTTGTCCTCTCGTTTACATTAACAAGATGAACCAACTTGCCCAGAGCGAAGCAGATTCATCAAACGGTTCTCGAGAAAATTTATCTCTATAACGCGTTAATGTGCCTTGCTGGGAGTTTGGCCTCTCGTTTAGATTAACAAGGTGAACCTACTTGCCGAGGAGGAAGCAGATTCATCAAACGGTTATCGAGCTAGGTAATATTTATATGATGAAAAAGTTGTCCAGAAAATTTATGAAAGTTTGAACGGTCACAGCGCTCAAACGCGTTAATGTGCCTTCCTGGTAGTTTGTCCTCTCGTTTACATTAACAAGATGAACCAACTTGCCCAGAGCGAAGCAGATTCATCAAACGGTTCTCGAGAAAATTTATCTCTATAACGCGTTAATGTGCCTTGCTGGGAGTTTGGCCTCTCGTTTAGATTAACAAGGTGAACCTACTTGCCGAGGAGGAAGCAGATTCATCAAACGGTTATCGAGCTAGGTAATATTTATATGATGAAAAAGTTGTCCAGAAAATTTATGAAAGTTTGAACGGTCACAGCGCTCAAACGCGTTAATGTGCCTTCCTGGTAGTTTGTCCTCTCGTTTACATTAACAAGATGAACCAACTTGCCCAGAGCGAAGCAGATTCATCAAACGGTTCTCGAGAAAATTTATCTCTATAACGCGTTAATGTGCCTTGCTGGGAGTTTGGCCTCTCGTTTAGATTAACAAGGTGAACCTACTTGCCGAGGAGGAAGCAGATTCATCAAACGGTTATCGAGCTAGGTAATATTTATATGATGAAAAAGTTGTCCAAAAATTTATGAAAGTTTGAACGGTCACAGCGCTCAAACGCGTTAATGTGCCTTCCTGGTAGTTTGTCCTCTCGTTTACATTAACAAGATGAACCAACTTGCCCAGCCCAGAGCGAAGCAGATTCATCAAACGGTTCTCGAGAAAATTTATCTCTATAACGCGTTAATGTGCCTTGCTGGGAGTTTGGCCTCTCGTTTAGATTAACAAGGTGAACCTACTTGCCGAGGAGGAAGCAGATTCATCAAACGGTTATCGAGCTAGGTAATATTTATATGATGAAAAAGTTGTCCAGAAAATTTATGAAAGTTTGAACGGTCACAGCGCTCAAACGCGTTAATGTGCCTTCCTGGTAGTTTGTCCTCTCGTTTACATTAACAAGATGAACCAACTTGCCCAGAGCGAAGCAGATTCATCAAACGGTTCTCGAGAAAATTTATCTCTATAACGCGTTAATGTGCCTTGCTGGGAGTTTGGCCTCTCGTTTAGATTAACAAGGTGAACCTACTTGCCGAGGAGAAGCAGATTCATCAAACGGTTATCGAGCTAGGTAATATTTATATGATGAAAAAGTTGTCCAAAAAATTTATGAAAGTTTGAACGGTCACAGCGCTCAAACGCGTTAATGCCTTCCTGCCTTCCTGGTAGTTTGTCCTCTCGTTTACATTAACAAGATGAACCAACTTGCCCAGAGCGAAGCAGATTCATCAAACGGTTCTCGAGAAAATTTATCTCTATAACGCGTTAATGTGCCTTGCTGGGAGTTTGGCCTCTCGTTTAGATTAACAAGGTGAACCTACTTGCCGAGGAGGAAGCAGATTCATCAAACGGTTATCGAGCTATGTAATATTTATATGATGAAAAAGTTGTCCAGAAAATTTATGAAAGTTTGAACGGTCACAGCGCTCAAACGCGTTAATGTGCCTTCCTGGTAGTTTGTCCTCTCGTTTACATTAACAAGATGAACCAACTTGCCCAGAGCGAAGCAGATTCATCAAACGGTTCTCGAGAAAATTTATCTCTATAACGCGTTAATGTGCCTTGCTGGGAGTTTGGCCTCTCGTTTAGATTAACAAGGTGAACCTACTTGCCGAGGAGGAAGCAGATTCATCAAACCGTTATCGAGCTATGTAATATTTATATGATGAAAAAGTTGTCCAAAAAATTTATGAAAGTTTGAACGGTCACAGCGCTCAAACGCGTTAATGTGCCTTCCTGGTAGTTTGTCCTCTCGTTTACATTAACAAGATGAACCAACTTGCCCAGAGCGAAGCAGATTCATCAAACGGTTCTCGAGAAAATTTATCTCTATAACGCGTTAATGTGCCTTGCTGGGAGTTTGGCCTCTCGTTTAGATTAACAAGGTGAACCTACTTGCCGAGGAGGAAGCAGATTCATCAAACGGTTATCGAGCTATGTAATATTTATATGATGAAAAAGTTGTCCAAAAAATTTATGAAAGTTTGAACGGTCACAGCGCTCAAACGCGTTAATGTGCCTTCCTGGTAGTTTGTCCTCTCGTTTACATTAACAAGATGAACCAACTTGCCCAGAGCGAAGCAGATTCATCAAACGGTTCTCGAGAAAATTTATCTCTATAACGCGTTAATGTGCCTTGCTGGGAGTTTGGCCTCTCGTTTAGATTAACAAGGTGAACCTACTTGCCGAGGAGGAAGCAGATTCATCAAACGGTTATCGAGCTAGGTAATATTTATATGATGAAAAAGTTGTCCAGAAAATTTATGAAAGTTTGAACGGTCACAGCGCTCAAACGCGTTAATGTGCCTTCCTGGTAGTTTGTCCTCTCGTTTACATTAACAAGATGAACCAACTTGCCCAGAGCGAAGCAGATTCATCAAACGGTTTCTCGAGAAAATTTATCTCTATAACGCGTTAATGTGCCTTGCTGGGAGTTTGGCCTCTCGTTTAGATTAACAAGGTGAACCTACTTGCCGAGGAGGAAGCAGATTCATCAAACGGTTATCGAGCTAGGTAATATTTATATGATGAAAAAGTTGTCAGAAAATTTATGAAAGTTTGAACGGTCACAGCGCTCAAACGCGCGTTAATGTGCCTTCCTGGTAGTTTGTCCTCTCGTTTACATTAACAAGATGAACCAACTTGCCCAGAGCGAAGCAGATTCATCAAACGGTTCTCGAGAAAATTTATCTCTATAACGCGTTAATGTGCCTTGCTGGGAGTTTGGCCTCTCGTTTAGATTAACAAGGTGAACCTACTTGCCGAGGAGGAAGCAGATTCATCAAACGGTTATCGAGCTAGGTAATATTTATATGATGAAAAAGTTGTCCAGAAAATTTATGAAAGTTTGAACGGTCACAGCGCTCAAACGCGTTAATGTGCCTTCCTGGTAGTTTGTCCTCTCGTTTACATTAACAAGATGAACCAACTTGCCCAGAGCGAAGCAGATTCATCAAACGGTTCTCGAGAAAATTTATCTCTATAACGCGTTAATGTGCCTTGCTGGGAGTTTGGCCTCTCGTTTAGATTAACAAGGTGAACCTACTTGCCGAGGAGGAAGCAGATTCATCAAACGGTTATCGAGCTAGGTAATATTTATATGATGAAAAAGTTGTCCAAAAAATTTATGAAAGTTTGAACGGTCACAGCGCTCAAACGCGTTAATGTGCCTTCCTGGTAGTTTGTCCTCTCGTTTACATTAACAAGATGAACCAACTTGCCCAGAGCGAAGCAGATTCATCAAACGGTTCTCGAGAAAATTTATCTCTATAACGCGTTAATGTGCCTTGCTGGGAGTTTGGCCTCTCGTTTAGATTAACAAGGTGAACCTACTTGCCGAGGAGGAAGCAGATTCATCAAACGGTTATCGAGCTAGGTAATATTTATATGATGAAAAAGTTGTCCAGAAAATTTATGAAAGTTTGAACGGTCACAGCGCTCAAACGCGTTAATGTGCCTTCCTGGTAGTTTGTCCTCTCGTTTACATTAACAAGATGAACCAACTTGCCCAGAGCGAAGCAGATTCATCAAACGGTTCTCGAGAAAATTTATCTCTATAACGCGTTAATGTGCCTTGCTGGGAGTTTGGCCTCTCGTTTAGATTAACAAGGTGAACCTACTTGCCGAGGAGGAAGCAGATTCATCAAACGGTTATCGAGCTAGGTAATATTTATATGATGAAAAAGTTGTCCAGCTCAAAAATTTATCGAAAGTTTGAACGGTCACAGCGCTCAAACGCGTTAATGTGCCTTCCTGGTAGTTTGTCCTCTCGTTTACATTAACAAGATGAACCAACTTGCCCAGAGCGAAGCAGATTCATCAAACGGTTCTCGAGAAAAAATTTATCTCTATAACGCGTTAATGTGCCTTGCTGGGGGAGTTTGGCCTCTCGTTTAGATTAACAAGGTGAACCTACTTGCCGAGGAGGAAGCAGATTCATCAAACGGTTATCGAGCTATGTAATATTTATATGATGAAAAAGTTGTCCAGAAAATTTATGAAAGTTTGAACGGTCACAGCGCTCAAACGCGTTAATGTGCCTTCCTGGTAGTTTGTCCTCTCGTTTACATTAACAAGATGAACCAACTTGCCCAGAGCGAAGCAGATTCATCAAACGGTTCTCGAGAAAATTTATCTCTATAACGCGTTAATGTGCCTTGCTGGGAGTTTGGCCTCTCGTTTAGATTAACAAGGTGAACCTACTTGCCGAGGAGGAAGCAGATTCATCAAACGGTTATCGAGCTAGGTAATATTTATATGATGAAAAAGTTGTCCAAAAAATTTATGAAAGTTTGAACGGTCACAGCGCTCAAACGCGTTAATGTGCCTTCCTGGTAGTTTGTCCTCTCGTTTACATTAACAAGATGAACCAACTTGCCCAGAGCGAAGCAGATTCATCAAACGGTTCTCGAGAAAATTTATCTCTATAACGCGTTAATGTGCCTTGCTGGGAGTTTGGCCTCTCGTTTAGATTAACAAGGTGAACCTACTTGCCGAGGAGGAAGCAGATTCATCAAACGGTTATCGAGCTAGGTAATATTTATATGATGAAAAAGTTGTCCAGAAAATTTATGAAAGTTTGAACGGTCACAGCGCTCAAACGCGTTAATGTGCCTTCCTGGTAGTTTGTCCTCTCGTTTACATTAACAAGATGAACCAACTTGCCCAGAGCGAAGCAGATTCATCAAACGGTTCTCGAGAAAATTTATCTCTATAACGCGTTAATGTGCCTTGCTGGGAGTTTGGCCTCTCGTTTAGATTAACAAGGTGAACCTACTTGCCGAGGAGGAAGCAGATTCATCAAACGGTTATCGAGCTAGGTAATATTTATATGATGAAAAAGTTGTCCAGAAAATTTATGAAAGTTTGAACGGTCACAGCGCTCAAACGCGTTAATGTGCCTTCCTGGTAGTTTGTCCTCTCGTTTACATTAACAAGATGAACCAACTTGCCCAGAGCGAAGCAGATTCATCAAACGGTTCTCGAGAAAATTTATCTCTATAACGCGTTAATGTGCCTTGCTGGGAGTTTGGCCTCTCGTTTAGATTAACAAGGTGAACCTACTTGCCGAGGAGGAAGCAGATTCATCAAACGGTTATCGAGCTAGGTAATATTTATATGATGAAAAAGTTGTCCAGAAAATTTATGAAAGTTTGAACGGTCACAGCGCTCAAACGCGTTAATGTGCCTTCCTGGTAGTTTGTCCTCTCGTTTACATTAACAAGATGAACCAACTTGCCCAGAGCGAAGCAGATTCATCAAACGGTTCTCGAGAAAATTTATCTCTATAACGCGTTAATGTGCCTTGCTGGGAGTTTGGCCTCTCGTTTAGATTAACAAGGTGAACCTACTTGCCGAGGAGGAAGCAGATTCATCAAACGGTTATCGAGCTAGGTAATATTTATATGATGAAAAAGTTGTCCAGAAAATTTATGAAAGTTTGAACGGTCACAGCGCTCAAACGCGTTAATGTGCCTTCCTGGTAGTTTGTCCTCTCGTTTACATTAACAAGATGAACCAACTTGCCCAGAGCGAAGCAGATTCATCAAACGGTTCTCGAGAAAATTTATCTCTATAACGCGTTAATGTGCCTTGCTGGGAGTTTGGCCTCTCGTTTAGATTAACAAGGTGAACCTACTTGCCGAGGAGGAAGCAGATTCATCAAACGGTTATCGAGCTAGGTAATATTTATATGATGAAAAAGTTGTCCAAAAAATTTATGAAAGTTTGAACGGTCACAGCGCTCAAACGCGTTAATGTGCCTTCCTGGTAGTTTGTCCTCTCGTTTACATTAACAAGATGAACCAACTTGCCCAGAGCGAAGCAGATTCATCAAACGGTTCTCGAGAAAATTTATCTCTATAACGCGTTAATGTGCCTTGCTGGGAGTTTGGCCTCTCGTTTAGATTAACAAGGTGAACCTACTTGCCGAGGAGGAAGCAGATTCATCAAACGGTTATCGAGCTAGGTAATATTTATATGATGAAAAAGTTGTCCAGAAAATTTATGAAAGTTTGAACGGTCACAGCGCTCAAACGCGTTAATGTGCCTTCCTGGTAGTTTGTCCTCTCGTTTACATTAACAAGATGAACCAACTTGCCCAGAGCGAAGCAGATTCATCAAACGGTTCTCGAGAAAATTTATCTCTATAACGCGTTAATGTGCCTTGCTGGGAGTTTGGCCTCTCGTTTAGATTAACAAGGTGAACCTACTTGCCGAGGAGGAAGCAGATTCATCAAACGGTTATCGAGCTAGGTAATATTTATATGATGAAAAAGTTGTCCAGAAAATTTATGAAAGTTTGAACGGTCACAGCGCTCAAACGCGTTAATGTGCCTTCCTGGTAGTTTGTCCTCTCGTTTACATTAACAAGATGAACCAACTTGCCCAGAGCGAAGCAGATTCATCAAACGGTTCTCGAGAAAATTTATCTCTATAACGCGTTAATGTGCCTTGCTGGGAGTTTGGCCTCTCGTTTAGATTAACAAGGTGAACCTACTTGCCGAGGAGGAAGCAGATTCATCAAACGGTTATCGAGCTAGGTAATATTTATATGATGAAAAAGTTGTCCAAAAATTTATGAAAGTTTGAACGGTCACAGCGCTCAAACGCGTTAATGTGCCTTCCTGGTAGTTTGTCCTCTCGTTTACATTAACAAGATGAACCAACTTGCCCAGAGCGAAGCAGATTCATCAAACGGTTCTCGAGAAAATTTATCTCTATAACGCGTTAATGTGCCTTGCTGGGAGTTTGGCCTCTCGTTTAGATTAACAAGGTGAACCTACTTGCCGAGGAGGAAGCAGATTCATCAAACGGTTATCGAGCTAGGTAATATTTATATGATGAAAAAGTTGTCCAAAAATTTATGAAAGTTTGAACGGTCACAGCGCTCAAACGCGTTAATGTGCCTTCCTGGTAGTTTGTCCTCTCGTTTACATTAACAAGATGAACCAACTTGCCCAGAGCGAAGCAGATTCATCAAACGGTTCTCGAGAAAATTTATCTCTATAACGCGTTAATGTGCCTTGCTGGGAGTTTGGCCTCTCGTTTAGATTAACAAGGTGAACCTACTTGCCGAGGAGGAAGCAGATTCATCAAACGGTTATCGAGCTAGGTAATATTTATATGATGAAAAAGTTGTCCAGAAAATTTATGAAAGTTTGAACGGTCACAGCGCTCAAACGCGTTAATGTGCCTTCCTGGTAGTTTGTCCTCTCGTTTACATTAACAAGATGAACCAACTTGCCCAGAGCGAAGCAGATTCATCAAACGGTTCTCGAGAAAATTTATCTCTATAACGCGTTAATGTGCCTTGCTGGGAGTTTGGCCTCTCGTTTAGATTAACAAGGTGAACCTACTTGCCGAGGAGGAAGCAGATTCATCAAACGGTTATCGAGCTAGGTAATATTTATATGATGAAAAAGTTGTCCAGAAAATTTATGAAAGTTTGGAACGGTCACAGCGCTCAAACGCGTTAATGTGCCTTCCTGGTAGTTTGTCCTCTCGTTTACATTAACAAGATGAACCAACTTGCCCAGAGCGAAGCAGATTCATCAAACGGTTCTCGAGAAAATTTATCTCTATAACGCGTTAATGTGCCTTGCTGGGAGTTTGGCCTCTCGTTTAGATTAACAAGGTGAACCTACTTGCCGAGGAGGAAGCAGATTCATCAAACGGTTATCGAGCTAGGTAATATTTATATGATGAAAAAGTTGTCCAGAAAATTTATGAAAGTTTGAACGGTCACAGCGCTCAAACGCGTTAATGTGCCTTCCTGGTAGTTTGTCCTCTCGTTTACATTAACAAGATGAACCAACTTGCCCAGAGCGAAGCAGATTCATCAAACGGTTCTCGAGAAAATTTATCTCTATAACGCGTTAATGTGCCTTGCTGGGAGTTTGGCCTCTCTCGTTTAGATTAACAAGGTGAACCTACTTGCCGAGGAGGAAGCAGATTCATCAAACGGTTATCGAGCTAGGTAATATTTATATGATGAAAAAGTTGTCCAGAAAATTTATGAAAGTTTGAACGGTCACAGCGCTCAAACGCGTTAATGTGCCTTCCTGGTAGTTTGTCCTCTCGTTTACATTAACAAGATGAACCAACTTGCCCAGAGCGAAGCAGATTCATCAAACGGTTCTCGAGAAAATTTATCTCTATATAACGCGTTAATGTGCCTTGCTGGGAGTTTGGCCCTCTCGTTTAGATTAACAAGGTGAACCTACTTGCCGAGGAGGAAGCAGATTCATCAAACGGTTATCGAGCTAGGTAATATTTATATGATGAAAAAGTTGTCCAAAAAATTTATGAAAGTTTGAACGGTCACAGCGCTCAAACGCGTTAATGTGCCTTCCTGGTAGTTTGTCCTCTCGTTTACATTAACAAGATGAACCAACTTGCCCAGAGCGAAGCAGATTCATCAAACGGTTCTCGAGAAAATTTATCTCTATAACGCGTTAATGTGCCTTGCTGGGAGTTTGGCCTCTCGTTTAGATTAACAAGGTGAACCTACTTGCCGAGGAGGAAGCAGATTCATCAAACGGTTATCGAGCTAGGTAATATTTATATGATGAAAAAGTTGTCCAGAAAATTTATGAAAGTTTGAACGGTCACAGCGCTCAAACGCGTTAATGTGCCTTCCTGGTAGTTTGTCCTCTCGTTTACATTAACAAGATGAACCAACTTGCCCAGAGCGAAGCAGATTCATCAAACGGTTCTCGAGAAAATTTATCTCTATAACGCGTTAATGTGCCTTGCTGGGAGTTTGGCCTCTCGTTTAGATTAACAAGGTGAACCTACTTGCCGAGGAGGAAGCAGATTCATCAAACGGTTATCGAGCTAGGTAATATTTATATGATGAAAAAGTTGTCCAGAAAATTTATGAAAGTTTGAACGGTCACAGCGCTCAAACGCGTTAATGTGCCTTCCTGGTAGTTTGTCCTCTCGTTTACATTAACAAGATGAACCAACTTGCCCAGAGCGAAGCAGATTCATCAAACGGTTCTCGAGAAAATTTATCTCTATAACGCGTTAATGTGCCTTGCTGGGAGTTTGGCCTCTCGTTTAGATTAACAAGGTGAACCTACTTGCCGAGGAGGAAGCAGATTCATCAAACGGTTATCGAGCTAGGTAATATTTATATGATGAAAAAGTTGTCCAGAAAATTTATGAAAGTTTGAACGGTCACAGCGCTCAAACGCGTTAATGTGCCTTCCTGGTAGTTTGTCCTCTCGTTTACATTAACAAGATGAACCAACTTGCCCAGAGCGAAGCAGATTCATCAAACGGTTCTCGAGAAAATTTATCTCTATAACGCGTTAATGTGCCTTGCTGGGAGTTTGGCCTCTCGTTTAGATTAACAAGGTGAACCTACTTGCCGAGGAGGAAGCAGATTCATCAAACGGTTATCGAGCTATGTAATATTTATATGATGAAAAAGTTGTCCAGAAAATTTATGAAAGTTTGAACGGTCACAGCGCTCAAACGCGTTAATGTGCCTTCCTGGTAGTTTGTCCTCTCGTTTACATTAACAAGATGAACCAACTTGCCCAGAGCGAAGCAGATTCATCAAACGGTTCTCGAGAAAATTTATCTCTATAACGCGTTAATGTGCCTTGCTGGGAGTTTGGCCTCTCGTTTAGATTAACAAGGTGAACCTACTTGCCGAGGAGGAAGCAGATTCATCAAACGGTTATCGAGCTATGTAATATTTATATGATGAAAAAGTTGTCCAGAAAATTTATGAAAGTTTGAACGGTCACAGCGCTCAAACGCGTTAATGTGCCTTCCTGGTAGTTTGTCCTCTCGTTTACATTAACAAGATGAACCAACTTGCCCAGAGCGAAGCAGATTCATCAAACGGTTCTCGAGAAAATTTATCTCTATAACGCGTTAATGTGCCTTGCTGGGAGTTTGGCCTCTCGTTTAGATTAACAAGGTGAACCTACTTGCCGAGGAGGAAGCAGATTCATCAAACGGTTATCGAGCTAGGTAATATTTATATGATGAAAAAGTTGTCCAAAAAATTTATGAAAGTTTGAACGGTCACAGCGCTCAAACGCGTTAATGTGCCTTCCTGGTAGTTTGTCCTCTCGTTTACATTAACAAGATGAACCAACTTGCCCAGAGCGAAGCAGATTCATCAAACGGTTCTCGAGAAAATTTATCTCTATAACGCGTTAATGTGCCTTGCTGGGAGTTTGGCCTCTCGTTTAGATTAACAAGGTGAACCTACTTGCCGAGGAGGAAGCAGATTCATCAAACGGTTATCGAGCTAGGTAATATTTATATGATGAAAAAGTTGTCCAGAAAATTTATGAAAGTTTGAACGGTCACAGCGCTCAAACGCGTTAATGTGCCTTCCTGGTAGTTTGTCCTCTCGTTTACATTAACAAGATGAACCAACTTGCCCAGAGCGAAGCAGATTCATCAAACGGTTCTCGAGAAAATTTATCTCTATAACGCGTTAATGTGCCTTGCTGGGAGTTTGGCCTCTCGTTTAGATTAACAAGGTGAACCTACTTGCCGAGGAGGAAGCAGATTCATCAAACGGTTATCGAGCTAGGTAATATTTATATGATGAAAAAGTTGTCCAAAAAATTTATGAAAGTTTGAACGGTCACAGCGCTCAAACGCGTTAATGTGCCTTCCTGGTAGTTTGTCCTCTCGTTTACATTAACAAGATGAACCAACTTGCCCAGAGCGAAGCAGATTCATCAAACGGTTCTCGAGAAAATTTATCTCTATAACGCGTTAATGTGCCTTGCTGGGAGTTTGGCCTCTCGTTTAGATTAACAAGGTGAACCTACTTGCCGAGGAGGAAGCAGATTCATCAAACGGTTATCGAGCTAGGTAATATTTATATGATGAAAAAGTTGTCCAAAAAATTTATGAAAGTTTGAACGGTCACAGCGCTCAAACGCGTTAATGTGCCTTCCTGGTAGTTTGTCCTCTCGTTTACATTAACAAGATGAACCAACTTGCCCAGAGCGAAGCAGATTCATCAAACGGTTCTCGAGAAAATTTATCTCTATAACGCGTTAATGTGCCTTGCTGGGAGTTTGGGCCTCTCGTTTAGATTAACAAGGTGAACCTACTTGCCGAGGAGGAAGCAGATTCATCAAACGGTTATCGAGCTAGGTAATATTTATATGATGAAAAAGTTGTCCAAAAAATTTATGAAAGTTTGAACGGTCACAGCGCTCAAACGCGTTAATGTGCCTTCCTGGTAGTTTGTCCTCTCGTTTACATTAACAAGATGAACCAACTTGCCCAGAGCGAAGCAGATTCATCAAACGGTTCTCGAGAAAATTTATCTCTATAACGCGTTAATGTGCCTTGCTGGGAGTTTGGCCTCTCGTTTAGATTAACAAGGTGAACCTACTTGCCGAGGAGGAAGCAGATTCATCAAACGGTTATCGAGCTAGGTAATATTTATATGATGAAAAAGTTGTCCAGAAAATTTATGAAAGTTTGGAACGGTCACAGCGCTCAAACGCGTTAATGTGCCTTCCTGGTAGTTTGTCCTCTCGTTTACATTAACAAGATGAACCAACTTGCCCAGAGCGAAGCAGATTCATCAAACGGTTCTCGAGAAAATTTATCTCTATAACGCGTTAATGTGCCTTGCTGGGAGTTTGGCCTCTCGTTTAGATTAACAAGGTGAACCTACTTGCCGAGGAGGAAGCAGATTCATCAAACGGTTATCGAGCTAGGTAATATTTATATGATGAAAAAGTTGTCCAAAAAATTTATGAAAGTTTGAACGGTCACAGCGCTCAAACGCGTTAATGTGCCTTCCTGGTAGTTTGTCCTCTCGTTTACATTAACAAGATGAACCAACTTGCCCAGAGCGAAGCAGATTCATCAAACGGTTCTCGAGAAAATTTATCTCTATAACGCGTTAATGTGCCTTGCTGGGAGTTTGGCCTCTCGTTTAGATTAACAAGGTGAACCTACTTGCCGAGGAGGAAGCAGATTCATCAAACGGTTATCGAGCTAGGTAATATTTATATGATGAAAAAGTTGTCCAAAAAATTTATGAAAGTTTGAACGGTCACAGCGCTCAAACGCGTTAATGTGCCTTCCTGGTAGTTTGTCCTCTCGTTTACATTAACAAGATGAACCAACTTGCCCAGAGCGAAGCAGATTCATCAAACGGTTCTCGAGAAAATTTATCTCTATAACGCGTTAATGTGCCTTGCTGGGAGTTTGGCCTCTCGTTTAGATTAACAAGGTGAACCTACTTGCCGAGGAGGAAGCAGATTCATCAAACGGTTATCGAGCTAGGTAATATTTATATGATGAAAAAGTTGTCCAAAAAATTTATGAAAGTTTGAACGGTCACAGCGCTCAAACGCGTTAATGTGCCTTCCTGGTAGTTTTGTCCCTCTCGTTTACATTAACAAGATGAACCAACTTGCCCAGAGCGAAGCAGATTCATCAAACGGTTCTCGAGAAAATTTATCTCTATAACGCGTTAATGTGCCTTGCTGGGAGTTTGGCCCTCTCGTTTAGATTAACAAGGTGAACCTACTTGCCGAGGAGGAAGCAGATTCATCAAACGGTTATCGAGCTAGGTAATATTTATTATATGATGAAAAAGTTGTCCAAAAAATTTATGAAAGTTTGAACGGTCACAGCGCTCAAACGCGTTAATGTGCCTTCCTGGTAGTTTGTCCTCTCGTTTACATTAACAAGATGAACCAACTTGCCCAGAGCGAAGCAGATTCATCAAACGGTTCTCGAGAAAATTTATCTCTATAACGCGTTAATGTGCCTTGCTGGGAGTTTGGCCTCTCGTTTAGATTAACAAGGTGAACCTACTTGCCGAGGAGGAAGCAGATTCATCAAACGGTTATCGAGCTAGGTAATATTTATATGATGAAAAAGTTGTCCAAAAAATTTATGAAAGTTTGAACGGTCACAGCGCTCAAACGCGTTAATGTGCCTTCCTGGTAGTTTGTCCTCTCGTTTACATTAACAAGATGAACCAACTTGCCCAGAGCGAAGCAGATTCATCAAACGGTTCTCGAGAAAATTTATCTCTATAACGCGTTAATGTGCCTTGCTGGGGGAGTTTGGCCTCTCTCGTTTAGATTAACAAGGTGAACCTACTTGCCGAGGAGGAAGCAGATTCATCAAACGGTTATCGAGCTAGGTAATATTTATATGATGAAAAAGTTGTCAAAAAATTTATGAAAGTTTGAACGGTCACAGCGCTCAAACGCGTTAATGTGCCCTTCCTGGTAGTTTGTCCTCTCGTTTACATTAACAAGATGAACCAACTTGCCCAGAGCGAAGCAGATTCATCAAACGGTTCTCGAGAAAATTTATCTCTATAACGCGTTAATGTGCCTTGCTGGGGGAGTTTGGCCTCTCGTTTAGATTAACAAGGTGAACCTACTTGCCGAGGAGGAAGCAGATTCATCAAACGGTTATCGAGCTAGGTAATATTTATATGATGAAAAAGTTGTCCAAAAAATTTATGAAAGTTTGAACGGTCACAGCGCTCAAACGCGTTAATGTGCCTTCCTGGGTAGTTTGTCCTCTCGTTTACATTAACAAGATGAACCAACTTGCCCAGAGCGAAGCAGATTCATCAAACGGTTCTCGAGAAAATTTATCTCTATAACGCGTTAATGTGCCTTGCTGGGAGTTTGGCCTCTCGTTTAGATTTAACAAGGTGAACCTACTTGCCGAGGAGGAAGCAGATTCATCAAAACGGTTATCGAGCTAGGTAATATTTATATGATGAAAAAGTTGTCCAGAAAATTTATGAAAAGTTTGAAACGGTCACAGCGCTCAAACGCGTTAATGTGCCTTCCTGGTAGTTTGTCCTCTCTCGTTTACATTAACAAGATGAACCAACTTGCCCAGAGCGAAGCAGATTCATCAAACGGTTCTCGAGAAAATTTATCTCTATAACGCGTTAATGTGCCTTGCTGGGAGTTTGGCCTCTCGTTTAGATTAACAAGGTGAACCTACTTGCCGAGGAGGAAGCAGATTCATCAAACGGTTATCGAGCTAGGTAATATTTATATGATGAAAAAGTTGTCCAGAAAATTTATGAAAGTTTGAACGGTCACAGCGCTCAAACGCGTTAATGTGCCTTCCTGGTAGTTTGTCCTCTCGTTTACATTAACAAGATGAACCAACTTGCCCAGAGCGAAGCAGATTCATCAAACGGTTCTCGAGAAAATTTATCTCTATAACGCGCGTTAATGTGTGCCTTGCTGGGAGTTTGGCCTCTCGTTTAGATTAACAAGGTGAACCTACTTGCCGAGGAGGAAGCAGATTCATCAAACGGTTATCGAGCTAGGTAATATTTATATGATGAAAAAGTTGTCCCAGAAAATTTATGAAAGTTTGAACGGTCACAGCGCTCAAACGCGTTAATGTGCCTTCCTGGTAGTTTGTCCTCTCGTTTACATTAACAAGATGAACCAACTTGCCCAGAGCGAAGCAGATTCATCAAACGGTTCTCGAGAAAATTTATCTCTATAACGCGTTAATGTGCCTTTGCTGGGAGTTTGGCCTCTCGTTTAGATTAACAAGGTGAACCTACTTGCCGAGGAGGAAGCAGATTCATCAAACGGTTATCGAGCTAGGTAATATTTATATGATGAAAAAGTTGTCCAAAAAATTTATGAAAAGTTTGAACGGTCACAGCGCTCAAACGCGTTAATGTGCCTTCCTGGTAGTTTGTCCTCTCGTTTACATTAACAAGATGAACCAACTTGCCCAGAGCGAAGCAGATTCATCAAAACGGTTCTCGAGAAAATTTATCTCTATAACGCGTTAATGTGCCTTGCTGGGAGTTTGGCCTCTCGTTTAGATTTAACAAGGTGAACCTACTTGCCGAGGAGGAAGCAGATTCATCAAACGGTTATCGAGCTAGGTAATATTTATATGATGAAAAAGTTGTCCAGAAAATTTATGAAAGTTTGAACGGTCACAGCGCTCAAACGCGTTAATGTGCCTTCCTGGTAGTTTGTCCTCTCGTTTACATTAACAAGATGAACCAACTTGCCCAGAGCGAAGCAGATTCATCAAACGGTTCTCGAGAAAATTTATCTCTATAACGCGTTAATGTGTGCCTTGCTGGGAGTTTGGCCTCTCGTTTAGATTAACAAGGTGAACCTACTTGCCGAGGAGGAAGCAGATTCATCAAACGGTTATCGAGCTAGGTAATATTTATATGATGAAAAAGTTGTCCAAAATTTATGAAAGTTTGAACGGTCACAGCGCTCAAACGCGTTAATGTGCCTTCCTGGTAGTTTGTCCCTCTCGTTTACATTAACAAGATGAACCAACTTGCCCAGAGCGAAGCAGATTCATCAAACGGTTCTCGAGAAAATTTATCTCTATAACGCGTTAATGTGCCTTGCTGGGAGTTTGGCCTCTCGTTTAGATTAACAAGGTGAACCTACTTGCCGAGGAGGAAGCAGATTCATCAAACGGTTATCGAGCTAGGTAATATTTATATGATGAAAAAGTTGTCCAGAAAATTTATGAAAGTTTGAACGGTCACAGCGCTCAAACGCGTTAATGTGCCTTCCTGGTAGTTTGTCCCTCTCGTTTACATTAACAAGATGAACCAACTTGCCCAGAGCGAAGCAGATTCATCAAACGGTTCTCGAGAAAATTTATCTCTATAACGCGTTAATGTGCCTTGCTGGGAGTTTGGCCTCTCGTTTAGATTAACAAGGTGAACCTACTTGCCGAGGAGGAAGCAGATTCATCAAACGGTTATCGAGCTAGGTAATATTTATATGATGAAAAAGTTGTCCAGAAAATTTATGAAAGTTTGAACGGTCACAGCGCTCAAACGCGTTAATGTGCCTTCCTGGTAGTTTGTCCCTCTCGTTTACATTAACAAGATGAACCAACTTGCCCAGAGCGAAGCAGATTCATCAAACGGTTCTCGAGAAAATTTATCTCTATAACGCGTTAATGTGCCTTGCTGGGAGTTTGGCCTCTCTCGTTTAGATTAACAAAGGTGAACCTACTTGCCGAGGAGGAAGCAGATTCATCAAAACGGTTATCGAGCTAGGTAATATTTATATGATGAAAAAGTTGTCCAGAAAATTTATGAAAGTTTGAACGGTCACAGCGCTCAAACGCGTTAATGTGCCTTCCTGGTAGTTTGTCCTCTCGTTTACATTAACAAGATGAACCAACTTGCCCAGAGCGAAGCAGATTCATCAAACGGTTCTCGAGAAAAATTTATCTCTATAACGCGTTAATGTGCCTTGCTGGGAGTTTGGCCTCTCGTTTAGATTAACAAGGTGAACCTACTTGCCGAGGAGGAAGCAGATTCATCAAACGGTTATCGAGCTAGGTAATATTTATATGATGAAAAAGTTGTCCAAAAAATTTATGAAAGTTTGAACGGTCACAGCGCTCAAACGCGTTAATGTGCCTTCCTGGTAGTTTGTCCTCTCGTTTACATTAACAAGATGAACCAACTTGCCCAGAGCGAAGCAGATTCATCAAACGGTTCTCGAGAAAATTTATCTCTATAACGCGTTAATGTGCCTTGCTGGGAGTTTGGCCTCTCGTTTAGATTAACAAGGTGAACCTACTTGCCGAGGAGGAAGCAGATTCATCAAACGGTTATCGAGCTAGGTAATATTTATATGATGAAAAAGTTGTCCAGAAAATTTATGAAAGTTTGAACGGTCACAGCGCTCAAACGCGTTAATGTGCCTTCCTGGTAGTTTGTCCTCTCGTTTACATTAACAAGATGAACCAACTTGCCCAGAGCGAAGCAGATTCATCAAACGGTTCTCGAGAAAATTTATCTCTATAACGCGTTAATGTGCCTTGCTGGGAGTTTGGCCTCTCGTTTAGATTAACAAGGTGAACCTACTTGCCGAGGAGGAAGCAGATTCATCAAACGGTTATCGAGCTAGGGTAATATTTATATGATGAAAAAGTTGTCCAGAAAATTTATGAAAGTTTGAACGGTCACAGCGCTCAAACGCGTTAATGTGCCTTCCTGGTAGTTTGTCCTCTCGTTTACATTAACAAGATGAACCAACTTGCCCAGAGCGAAGCAGATTCATCAAACGGTTCTCGAGAAAATTTATCTCTATAACGCGTTAATGTGCCTTGCTGGGAGTTTGGCCTCTCGTTTAGATTAACAAGGTGAACCTACTTGCCGAGGAGGAAGCAGATTCATCAAACGGTTATCGAGCTAGGTAATATTTATATGATGAAAAAGTTGTCCAAAAATTTATGAAAGTTTGAACGGTCACAGCGCTCAAACGCGTTAATGTGCCTTCCTGGTAGTTTGTCCTCTCGTTTACATTAACAAGATGAACCAACTTGCCCAGAGCGAAGCAGATTCATCAAACGGTTCTCGAGAAAATTTATCTCTATAACGCGTTAATGTGCCTTGCTGGGGGAGTTTGGCCTCTCGTTTAGATTAACAAGGTGAACCTACTTGCCGAGGAGGAAGCAGATTCATCAAACGGTTATCGAGCTAGGTAATATTTATATGATGAAAAAGTTGTCCAGAAAATTTATGAAGTTTGAACGGTCACAGCGCTCAAACGCGCGTTAATGTGCCTTCCTGGTAGTTTGTCCTCTCGTTTACATTAACAAGATGAACCAACTTGCCCAGAGCGAAGCAGATTCATCAAACGGTTCTCGAGAAAATTTATCTCTATAACGCGTTAATGTGCCTTGCTGGGAGTTTGGCCTCTCGTTTAGATTAACAAGGTGAACCTACTTGCCGAGGAGGAAGCAGATTCATCAAACGGTTATCGAGCTAGGTAATATTTATATGATGAAAAAGTTGTCCAGAAAATTTATGAAAGTTTGAACGGTCACAGCGCTCAAACGCGTTAATGTGCCTTCCTGGTAGTTTGTCCTCTCGTTTACATTAACAAGATGAACCAACTTGCCCAGAGCGAAGCAGATTCATCAAACGGTTCTCGAGAAAATTTATCTCTATAACGCGTTAATGTGCCTTGCTGGGAGTTTGGCCTCTCGTTTAGATTAACAAGGTGAACCTACTTGCCGAGGAGGAAGCAGATTCATCAAACGGTTATCGAGCTAGGTAATATTTATATGATGAAAAAGTTGTCCAGAAAATTTATGAAAGTTTGAACGGTCACAGCGCTCAAACGCGTTAATGTGCCTTCCTGGTAGTTTGTCCTCTCGTTTACATTAACAAGATGAACCAACTTGCCCAGAGCGAAGCAGATTCATCAAACGGTTCTCGAGAAAATTTATCTCTATAACGCGTTAATGTGCCTTGCTGGGAGTTTGGCCTCTCGTTTAGATTAACAAGGTGAACCTACTTGCCGAGGAGGAAGCAGATTCATCAAACGGTTATCGAGCTAGGTAATATTTATATGATGAAAAAGTTGTCCAAAAATTTATGAAAGTTTGAACGGTCACAGCGCTCAAACGCGTTAATGTGCCTTCCTGGTAGTTTGTCCTCTCGTTTACATTAACAAGATGAACCAACTTGCCCAGAGCGAAGCAGATTCATCAAACGGTTCTCGAGAAAATTTATCTCTATAACGCGTTAATGTGCCTTGCTGGGAGTTTGGCCTCTCGTTTAGATTAACAAGGTGAACCTACTTGCCGAGGAGGAAGCAGATTCATCAAACCGTTATCGAGCTAGGTAATATTTATATGATGAAAAAGTTGTCCAAAAAATTTATGAAAGTTTGAACGGTCACAGCGCTCAAACGCGTTAATGTGCCTTCCTGGTAGTTTGTCCTCTCGTTTACATTAACAAGATGAACCAACTTGCCCAGAGCGAAGCAGATTCATCAAACGGTTCTCGAGAAAATTTATCTCTATAACGCGTTAATGTGCCTTGCTGGGAGTTTGGCCTCTCGTTTAGATTAACAAGGTGAACCTACTTGCCGAGGAGGAAGCAGATTCATCAAACGGTTATCGAGCTAGGTAATATTTATATGATGAAAAAGTTGTCCAAAAAATTTATGAAAGTTTGAACGGTCACAGCGCTCAAACGCGTTAATGTGCCTTCCTGGTAGTTTGTCCTCTCGTTTACATTAACAAGATGAACCAACTTGCCCAGAGCGAAGCAGATTCATCAAACGGTTCTCGAGAAAATTTATCTCTATAACGCGTTAATGTGCCTTGCTGGGAGTTTGGCCTCTCGTTTAGATTAACAAGGTGAACCTACTTGCCGAGGAGGAAGCAGATTCATCAAACGGTTATCGAGCTATGTAATATTTATATGATGAAAAAGTTGTCCAAAAAATTTATGAAAGTTTGAACGGTCACAGCGCTCAAACGCGTTAATGTGCCTTCCTGGTAGTTTGTCCTCTCGTTTACATTAACAAGATGAACCAACTTGCCCAGAGCGAAGCAGATTCATCAAACGGTTCTCGAGAAAATTTATCTCTATAACGCGTTAATGTGCCTTGCTGGGAGTTTGGCCTCTCGTTTAGATTAACAAGGTGAACCTACTTGCCGAGGAGGAAGCAGATTCATCAAACGGTTATCGAGCTAGGTAATATTTATATGATGAAAAAGTTGTCCAAAAAATTTATGAAAGTTTGAACGGTCACAGCGCTCAAACGCGTTAATGTGCCTTCCTGGTAGTTTGTCCTCTCGTTTACATTAACAAGATGAACCAACTTGCCCAGAGCGAAGCAGATTCATCAAACGGTTCTCGAGAAAATTTATCTCTATAACGCGTTAATGTGCCTTGCTGGGAGTTTGGCCTCTCGTTTAGATTAACAAGGTGAACCTACTTGCCGAGGAGGAAGCAGATTCATCAAACGGTTATCGAGCTATGTAATATTTATATGATGAAAAAGTTGTCCAGAAAATTTATGAAAGTTTGAACGGTCACAGCGCTCAAACGCGTTAATGTGCCTTCCTGGTAGTTTGTCCTCTCGTTTACATTAACAAGATGAACCAACTTGCCCAGAGCGAAGCAGATTCATCAAACGGTTCTCGAGAAAATTTATCTCTATAACGCGTTAATGTGCCTTGCTGGGAGTTTGGCCTCTCGTTTAGATTAACAAGGTGAACCTACTTGCCGAGGAGGAAGCAGATTCATCAAACGGTTATCGAGCTATGTAATATTTATATGATGAAAAAGTTGTCCAGAAAATTTATGAAAGTTTGAACGGTCACAGCGCTCAAACGCGTTAATGTGCCTTCCTGGTAGTTTGTCCTCTCGTTTACATTAACAAGATGAACCAACTTGCCCAGAGCGAAGCAGATTCATCAAACGGTTCTCGAGAAAATTTATCTCTATAACGCGTTAATGTGTGCCTTGCTGGGAGTTTGGCCTCTCGTTTAGATTAACAAGGTGAACCTACTTGCCGAGGAGGAAGCAGATTCATCAAAACGGTTATCGAGCTATGTAATATTTATATGATGAAAAAGTTGTCCAGAAAATTTATGAAAGTTTGAACGGTCACAGCGCTCAAACGCGTTAATGTGCCTTCCTGGTAGTTTGTCCTCTCGTTTACATTAACAAGATGAACCAACTTGCCCAGAGCGAAGCAGATTCATCAAACGGTTCTCGAGAAAATTTATCTCTATAACGCGTTAATGTGCCTTGCTGGGAGTTTGGCCTCTCGTTTAGATTAACAAGGTGAACCTACTTGCCGAGGAGGAAGCAGATTCATCAAACGGTTATCGAGCTAGGTAATATTTATATGATGAAAAAGTTGTCCAAAAAATTTATGAAAGTTTGAACGGTCACAGCGCTCAAACGCGTTAATGTGCCTTCCTGGTAGTTTGTCCTCTCGTTTACATTAACAAGATGAACCAACTTGCCCAGAGCGAAGCAGATTCATCAAACGGTTCTCGAGAAAATTTATCTCTATAACGCGTTAATGTGCCTTGCTGGGAGTTTGGCCTCTCGTTTAGATTAACAAGGTGAACCTACTTGCCGAGGAGGAAGCAGATTCATCAAACGGTTATCGAGCTAGGTAATATTTATATGATGAAAAAGTTGTCCAGAAAATTTATGAAAGTTTGAACGGTCACAGCGCTCAAACGCGTTAATGTGCCTTCCTGGTAGTTTGTCCTCTCGTTTACATTAACAAGATGAACCAACTTGCCCAGAGCGAAGCAGATTCATCAAACGGTTCTCGAGAAAATTTATCTCTATAACGCGTTAATGTGCCTTGCTGGGAGTTTGGCCTCTCGTTTAGATTAACAAGGTGAACCTACTTGCCGAGGAGGAAGCAGATTCATCAAACGGTTATCGAGCTAGGTAATATTTATATGATGAAAAAGTTGTCCAGAAAATTTATGAAAGTTTGAACGGTCACAGCGCTCAAACGCGTTAATGTGCCTTCCTGGTAGTTTGTCCTCTCGTTTACATTAACAAGATGAACCAACTTGCCCAGAGCGAAGCAGATTCATCAAACGGTTCTCGAGAAAATTTATCTCTATAACGCGTTAATGTGCCTTGCTGGGAGTTTGGCCTCTCGTTTAGATTAACAAGGTGAACCTACTTGCCGAGGAGGAAGCAGATTCATCAAACCGTTATCGAGCTATGTAATATTTATATGATGAAAAAGTTGTCCAAAAAATTTATGAAAGTTTGAACGGTCACAGCGCTCAAACGCGTTAATGTGCCTTCCTGGTAGTTTGCCCTCTCGTTTACATTAACAAGATGAACCAACTTGCCCAGAGCGAAGCAGATTCATCAAACGGTTCTCGAGAAAATTTATCTCTATAACGCGTTAATGTGCCTTGCTGGGAGTTTGGCCTCTCGTTTAGATTAACAAGGTGAACCTACTTGCCGAGGAGGAAGCAGATTCATCAAACCGTTATCGAGCTAGGTAATATTTATATGATGAAAAAGTTGTCCAAAAAATTTATGAAAGTTTGAACGGTCACAGCGCTCAAACGCGTTAATGTGCCTTCCTGGTAGTTTGTCCTCTCGTTTACATTAACAAGATGAACCAACTTGCCCAGAGCGAAGCAGATTCATCAAACGGTTCTCGAGAAAATTTATCTCTATAACGCGTTAATGTGCCTTGCTGGGAGTTTGGCCTCTCGTTTAGATTAACAAGGTGAACCTACTTGCCGAGGAGGAAGCAGATTCATCAAACGGTTATCGAGCTATGTAATATTTATATGATGAAAAAGTTGTCCAAAAATTTATGAAAGTTTGAACGGTCACAGCGCTCAAACGCGTTAATGTGCCTTCCTGGTAGTTTGTCCTCTCGTTTACATTAACAAGATGAACCAACTTGCCCAGAGCGAAGCAGATTCATCAAACGGTTCTCGAGAAAATTTATCTCTATAACGCGTTAATGTGCCTTGCTGGGAGTTTGGCCTCTCGTTTAGATTAACAAGGTGAACCTACTTGCCGAGGAGGAAGCAGATTCATCAAACGGTTATCGAGCTAGGTAATATTTATATGATGAAAAAGTTGTCCAGAAAATTTATGAAAGTTTGAACGGTCACAGCGCTCAAACGCGTTAATGTGCCTTCCTGGTAGTTTGTCCTCTCGTTTACATTAACAAGATGAACCAACTTGCCCAGAGCGAAGCAGATTCATCAAACGGTTCTCGAGAAAATTTATCTCTATAACGCGTTAATGTGCCTTGCTGGGAGTTTGGCCTCTCGTTTAGATTAACAAGGTGAACCTACTTGCCGAGGAGGAAGCAGATTCATCAAACCGTTATCGAGCTAGGTAATATTTATATGATGAAAAAGTTGTCCAAAATTTATGAAAGTTTGAACGGTCACAGCGCTCAAACGCGTTAATGTGCCTTCCTGGTAGTTTGTCCTCTCGTTTACATTAACAAGATGAACCAACTTGCCCAGAGCGAAGCAGATTCATCAAACGGTTCTCGAGAAAATTTATCTCTATAACGCGTTAATGTGCCTTGCTGGGAGTTTGGCCTCTCGTTTAGATTAACAAGGTGAACCTACTTGCCGAGGAGGAAGCAGATTCATCAAACGGTTATCGAGCTATGTAATATTTATATGATGAAAAAGTTGTCCAGAAAATTTATGAAAGTTTGAACGGTCACAGCGCTCAAACGCGTTAATGTGCCTTCCTGGTAGTTTGTCCTCTCGTTTACATTAACAAGATGAACCAACTTGCCCAGAGCGAAGCAGATTCATCAAACGGTTCTCGAGAAAATTTATCTCTATAACGCGTTAATGTGCCTTGCTGGGAGTTTGGCCTCTCGTTTAGATTAACAAGGTGAACCTACTTGCCGAGGAGGAAGCAGATTCATCAAACCGTTATCGAGCTAGGTAATATTTATATGATGAAAAAGTTGTCCAAAAAATTTATGAAAGTTTGAACGGTCACAGCGCTCAAACGCGTTAATGTGCCTTCCTGGTAGTTTGTCCTCTCGTTTACATTAACAAGATGAACCAACTTGCCCAGAGCGAAGCAGATTCATCAAACGGTTCTCGAGAAAATTTATCTCTATAACGCGTTAATGTGCCTTGCTGGGAGTTTGGCCTCTCGTTTAGATTAACAAGGTGAACCTACTTGCCGAGGAGGAAGCAGATTCATCAAACGGTTATCGAGCTATGTAATATTTATATGATGAAAAAGTTGTCCAGAAAATTTATGAAAGTTTGAACGGTCACAGCGCTCAAACGCGTTAATGTGCCTTCCTGGTAGTTTGTCCTCTCGTTTACATTAACAAGATGAACCAACTTGCCCAGAGCGAAGCAGATTCATCAAACGGTTCTCGAGAAAATTTATCTCTATAACGCGTTAATGTGCCTTGCTGGGAGTTTGGCCTCTCGTTTAGATTAACAAGGTGAACCTACTTGCCGAGGAGGAAGCAGATTCATCAAACGGTTATCGAGCTAGGTAATATTTATATGATGAAAAAGTTGTCCAGAAAATTTATGAAAGTTTGAACGGTCACAGCGCTCAAACGCGTTAATGTGCCTTCCTGGTAGTTTGTCCTCTCGTTTACATTAACAAGATGAACCAACTTGCCCAGAGCGAAGCAGATTCATCAAACGGTTCTCGAGAAAATTTATCTCTATAACGCGTTAATGTGCCTTGCTGGGAGTTTGGCCTCTCGTTTAGATTAACAAGGTGAACCTACTTGCCGAGGAGGAAGCAGATTCATCAAACGGTTATCGAGCTAGGTAATATTTATATGATGAAAAAGTTGTCCAGAAAATTTATGAAAGTTTGAACGGTCACAGCGCTCAAACGCGTTAATGTGCCTTCCTGGTAGTTTGTCCTCTCGTTTACATTAACAAGATGAACCAACTTGCCCAGAGCGAAGCAGATTCATCAAACGGTTCTCGAGAAAATTTATCTCTATAACGCGTTAATGTGCCTTGCTGGGAGTTTGGCCTCTCGTTTAGATTAACAAGGTGAACCTACTTGCCGAGGAGGAAGCAGATTCATCAAACGGTTATCGAGCTAGGTAATATTTATATGATGAAAAAGTTGTCCAGAAAATTTATGAAAGTTTGAACGGTCACAGCGCTCAAACGCGTTAATGTGCCTTCCTGGTAGTTTGTCCTCTCGTTTACATTAACAAGATGAACCAACTTGCCCAGAGCGAAGCAGATTCATCAAACGGTTCTCGAGAAAATTTATCTCTATAACGCGTTAATGTGCCTTGCTGGGAGTTTGGCCTCTCGTTTAGATTAACAAGGTGAACCTACTTGCCGAGGAGGAAGCAGATTCATCAAACCGTTATCGAGCTAGGTAATATTTATATGATGAAAAAGTTGTCCAGAAAATTTATGAAAGTTTGAACGGTCACAGCGCTCAAACGCGTTAATGTGCCTTCCTGGTAGTTTGTCCTCTCGTTTACATTAACAAGATGAACCAACTTGCCCAGAGCGAAGCAGATTCATCAAACGGTTCTCGAGAAAATTTATCTCTATAACGCGTTAATGTGCCTTGCTGGGAGTTTGGCCTCTCGTTTAGATTAACAAGGTGAACCTACTTGCCGAGGAGGAAGCAGATTCATCAAACGGTTATCGAGCTAGGTAATATTTATATGATGAAAAAGTTGTCCAAAAAATTTATGAAAGTTTGAACGGTCACAGCGCTCAAACGCGTTAATGTGCCTTCCTGGTAGTTTGTCCTCTCGTTTACATTAACAAGATGAACCAACTTGCCCAGAGCGAAGCAGATTCATCAAACGGTTCTCGAGAAAATTTATCTCTATAACGCGTTAATGTGCCTTGCTGGGAGTTTGGCCTCTCGTTTAGATTAACAAGGTGAACCTACTTGCCGAGGGGGAAGCAGATTCATCAAACGGTTATCGAGCTAGGTAATATTTATATGATGAAAAAGTTGTCCAAAAAATTTATGAAAGTTTGAACGGTCACAGCGCTCAAACGCGTTAATGTGCCTTCCTGGTAGTTTGTCCTCTCGTTTACATTAACAAGATGAACCAACTTGCCCAGAGCGAAGCAGATTCATCAAACGGTTCTCGAGAAAATTTATCTCTATAACGCGTTAATGTGCCTTGCTGGGAGTTTGGCCTCTCGTTTAGATTAACAAGGTGAACCTACTTGCCGAGGAGGAAGCAGATTCATCAAACGGTTATCGAGCTAGGTAATATTTATATGATGAAAAAGTTGTCCAGAAAATTTATGAAAGTTTGAACGGTCACAGCGCTCAAACGCGTTAATGTGCCTTCCTGGTAGTTTGTCCTCTCGTTTACATTAACAAGATGAACCAACTTGCCCAGAGCGAAGCAGATTCATCAAACGGTTCTCGAGAAAATTTATCTCTATAACGCGTTAATGTGCCTTGCTGGGAGTTTGGCCTCTCGTTTAGATTAACAAGGTGAACCTACTTGCCGAGGAGGAAGCAGATTCATCAAACGGTTATCGAGCTAGGTAATATTTATATGATGAAAAAGTTGTCCAAAAAATTTATGAAAGTTTGAACGGTCACAGCGCTCAAACGCGTTAATGTGCCTTCCTGGTAGTTTGTCCTCTCGTTTACATTAACAAGATGAACTAACTTGCCCAGAGCGAAGCAGATTCATCAAACGGTTCTCGAGAAAATTTATCTCTATAACGCGTTAATGTGCCTTGCTGGGAGTTTGGCCTCTCGTTTAGATTAACAAGGTGAACCTACTTGCCGAGGAGGAAGCAGATTCATCAAACGGTTATCGAGCTAGGTAATATTTATATGATGAAAAAGTTGTCCAGAAAATTTATGAAAGTTTGAACGGTCACAGCGCTCAAACGCGTTAATGTGCCTTCCTGGTAGTTTGTCCTCTCGTTTACATTAACAAGATGAACCAACTTGCCCAGAGCGAAGCAGATTCATCAAACGGTTCTCGAGAAAATTTATCTCTATAACGCGTTAATGTGCCTTGCTGGGAGTTTGGCCTCTCGTTTAGATTAACAAGGTGAACCTACTTGCCGAGGAGGAAGCAGATTCATCAAACGGTTATCGAGCTAGGTAATATTTATATGATGAAAAAGTTGTCCAGAAAATTTATGAAAGTTTGAACGGTCACAGCGCTCAAACGCGTTAATGTGCCTTCCTGGTAGTTTGTCCTCTCGTTTACATTAACAAGATGAACCAACTTGCCCAGAGCGAAGCAGATTCATCAAACGGTTCTCGAGAAAATTTATCTCTATAACGCGTTAATGTGCCTTGCTGGGAGTTTGGCCTCTCGTTTAGATTAACAAGGTGAACCTACTTGCCGAGGAGGAAGCAGATTCATCAAACGGTTATCGAGCTAGGTAATATTTATATGATGAAAAAGTTGTCCAAAAATTTATGAAAGTTTGAACGGTCACAGCGCTCAAACGCGTTAATGTGCCTTCCTGGTAGTTTGTCCTCTCGTTTACATTAACAAGATGAACCAACTTGCCCAGAGCGAAGCAGATTCATCAAACGGTTCTCGAGAAAATTTATCTCTATAACGCGTTAATGTGCCTTGCTGGGAGTTTGGCCTCTCGTTTAGATTAACAAGGTGAACCTACTTGCCGAGGAGGAAGCAGATTCATCAAACGGTTATCGAGCTAGGTAATATTTATATGATGAAAAAGTTGTCCAGAAAATTTATGAAAGTTTGAACGGTCACAGCGCTCAAACGCGTTAATGTGCCTTCCTGGTAGTTTGTCCTCTCGTTTACATTAACAAGATGAACCAACTTGCCCAGAGCGAAGCAGATTCATCAAACGGTTCTCGAGAAAATTTATCTCTATAACGCGTTAATGTGCCTTGCTGGGAGTTTGGCCTCTCGTTTAGATTAACAAGGTGAACCTACTTGCCGAGGAGGAAGCAGATTCATCAAACCGTTATCGAGCTAGGTAATATTTATATGATGAAAAAGTTGTCCAGAAAATTTATGAAAGTTTGAACGGTCACAGCGCTCAAACGCGTTAATGTGCCTTCCTGGTAGTTTGTCCTCTCGTTTACATTAACAAGATGAACCAACTTGCCCAGAGCGAAGCAGATTCATCAAACGGTTCTCGAGAAAATTTATCTCTATAACGCGTTAATGTGCCTTGCTGGGAGTTTGGCCTCTCGTTTAGATTAACAAGGTGAACCTACTTGCCGAGGAGGAAGCAGATTCATCAAACGGTTATCGAGCTAGGTAATATTTATATGATGAAAAAGTTGTCCAAAAAATTTATGAAAGTTTGAACGGTCACAGCGCTCAAACGCGTTAATGTGCCTTCCTGGTAGTTTGTCCTCTCGTTTACATTAACAAGATGAACCAACTTGCCCAGAGCGAAGCAGATTCATCAAACGGTTCTCGAGAAAATTTATCTCTATAACGCGTTAATGTGCCTTGCTGGGAGTTTGGCCTCTCGTTTAGATTAACAAGGTGAACCTACTTGCCGAGGAGGAAGCAGATTCATCAAACGGTTATCGAGCTAGGTAATATTTATATGATGAAAAAGTTGTCCAGAAAATTTATGAAAGTTTGAACGGTCACAGCGCTCAAACGCGTTAATGTGCCTTCCTGGTAGTTTGTCCTCTCGTTTACATTAACAAGATGAACCAACTTGCCCAGAGCGAAGCAGATTCATCAAACGGTTCTCGAGAAAATTTATCTCTATAACGCGTTAATGTGCCTTGCTGGGAGTTTGCCTCTCGTTTAGATTAACAAGGTGAACCTACTTGCCGAGGAGGAAGCAGATTCATCAAACGGTTATCGAGCTAGGTAATATTTATATGATGAAAAAGTTGAACGGTCCAGCGCTCAAACGCGTTAATGTGCCTTTGGTATGTTTACATTAAAAGATTTTGCCCAGAGCGAAGCAGATTCATCAAAGTTCTCGAGAAAATTTATCTCTAAACGCGTTAATGTGCCTTCCTGGGAGTTTGGCCTCTCGTTTAGATTAACAAGCTATGAACCTACTTGCCGAGGAGGAAGCAGATTCATCAAACGGTTATCGAGAAAATTTGAGTTGTCCGGTGAACGGTCACAGCGCTCAAACGCGTTAATGTGCCTTCCTGGTAGTTTGTCCTCTCGTTTACATTAACAAGATGAACCAACTTGCCCAGAGCGAAGCAGATTCATCAAACGGTTCTCGAGAAAATTTATCTCTATAACGCGTTAATGTGCCTTGCTGGGAGTTTGGCCTCTCGTTTAGATTAACAAGGTGAACCTACTTGCCGAGGAGGAAGCAGATTCATCAAACGGTTATCGAGCTATGTAATATTTATATGATGAAAAAGTTGTCCAAAAAATTTATGAAAGTTTGAACGGTCACAGCGCTCAAACGCGTTAATGTGCCTTCCTGGTAGTTTGTCCTCTCGTTTACATTAACAAGATGAACCAACTTGCCCAGAGCGAAGCAGATTCATCAAACGGTTCTCGAGAAAATTTATCTCTATAACGCGTTAATGTGCCTTGCTGGGAGTTTGGCCTCTCGTTTAGATTAACAAGGTGAACCTACTTGCCGAGGAGGAAGCAGATTCATCAAACGGTTATCGAGCTAGGTAATATTTATATGATGAAAAAGTTGTCCAGAAAATTTATGAAAGTTTGAACGGTCACAGCGCTCAAACGCGTTAATGTGCCTTCCTGGTAGTTTGTCCTCTCGTTTACATTAACAAGATGAACCAACTTGCCCAGAGCGAAGCAGATTCATCAAACGGTTCTCGAGAAAATTTATCTCTATAACGCGTTAATGTGCCTTGCTGGGAGTTTGGCCTCTCGTTTAGATTAACAAGGTGAACCTACTTGCCGAGGAGGAAGCAGATTCATCAAACCGTTATCGAGCTATGTAATATTTATATGATGAAAAAGTTGTCCAAAAATTTATGAAAGTTTGAACGGTCACAGCGCTCAAACGCGTTAATGTGCCTTCCTGGTAGTTTGTCCTCTCGTTTACATTAACAAGATGAACCAACTTGCCCAGAGCGAAGCAGATTCATCAAACGGTTCTCGAGAAAATTTATCTCTATAACGCGTTAATGTGCCTGCTGCTGGGAGTTTGGCCTCTCGTTTAGATTAACAAGGTGAACCTACTTGCCGAGGAGGAAGCAGATTCATCAAACGGTTATCGAGCTAGGTAATATTTATATGATGAAAAAGTTGTCCAGAAAATTTATGAAAGTTTGAACGGTCACAGCGCTCAAACGCGTTAATGTGCCTTCCTGGTAGTTTGTCCTCTCGTTTACATTAACAAGATGAACCAACTTGCCCAGAGCGAAGCAGATTCATCAAACGGTTCTCGAGAAAATTTATCTCTATAACGCGTTAATGTGCCTTGCTGGGAGTTTGGCCTCTCGTTTAGATTAACAAGGTGAACCTACTTGCCGAGGAGGAAGCAGATTCATCAAACGGTTATCGAGCTAGGTAATATTTATATGATGAAAAAGTTGTCCAGAAAATTTATGAAAGTTTGAACGGTCACAGCGCTCAAACGCGTTAATGTGCCTTCCTGGTAGTTTGTCCTCTCGTTTACATTAACAAGATGAACCAACTTGCCCAGAGCGAAGCAGATTCATCAAACGGTTCTCGAGAAAATTTATCTCTATAACGCGTTAATGTGCCTTGCTGGGAGTTTGGCCTCTCGTTTAGATTAACAAGGTGAACCTACTTGCCGAGGAGGAAGCAGATTCATCAAACGGTTATCGAGCTAGGTAATATTTATATGATGAAAAAGTTGTCCAAAATTTATGAAAGTTTGAACGGTCACAGCGCTCAAACGCGTTAATGTGCCTTCCTGGTAGTTTGTCCTCTCGTTTACATTAACAAGATGAACCAACTTGCCCAGAGCGAAGCAGATTCATCAAACGGTTCTCGAGAAAATTTATCTCTATAACGCGTTAATGTGCCTTGCTGGGAGTTTGGCCTCTCGTTTAGATTAACAAGGTGAACCTACTTGCCGAGGAGGAAGCAGATTCATCAAACGGTTATCGAGCTAGGTAATATTTATATGATGAAAAAGTTGTCCAAAATTTATGAAAGTTTGAACGGTCACAGCGCTCAAACGCGTTAATGTGCCTTCCTGGTAGTTGTGTCCTCTCGTTTACATTAACAAGATGAACCAACTTGCCCAGAGCGAAGCAGATTCATCAAACGGTTCTCGAGAAAATTTATCTCTATAACGCGTTAATGTGCCTTGCTGGGAGTTTGGCCTCTCGTTTAGATTAACAAGGTGAACCTACTTGCCGAGGAGGAAGCAGATTCATCAAACGGTTATCGAGCTAGGTAATATTTATATGATGAAAAAGTTGTCCAAAAAATTTATGAAAGTTTGAACGGTCACAGCGCTCAAACGCGTTAATGTGCCTTCCTGGTAGTTTGTCCTCTCGTTTACATTAACAAGATGAACCAACTTGCCCAGAGCGAAGCAGATTCATCAAACGGTTCTCGAGAAAATTTATCTCTATAACGCGTTAATGTGCCTTGCTGGGAGTTTGGCCTCTCGTTTAGATTAACAAGGTGAACCTACTTGCCGAGAGGAAGCAGATTCATCAAACGGTTATCGAGCTAGGTAATATTTATATGATGAAAAAGTTGTCCAAAAAATTTATGAAAGTTTGAACGGTCACAGCGCTCAAACGCGTTAATGTGCCTTCCTGGTAGTTTGTCCTCTCGTTTACATTAACAAGATGAACCAACTTGCCCAGAGCGAAGCAGATTCATCAAACGGTTCTCGAGAAAATTTATCTCTATAACGCGTTAATGTGCCTTGCTGGGAGTTTGGCCTCTCGTTTAGATTAACAAGGTGAACCTACTTGCCGAGGAGGAAGCAGATTCATCAAACGGTTATCGAGCTAGGTAATATTTATATGATGAAAAAGTTGTCCAAAAATTTATGAAAGTTTGAACGGTCACAGCGCTCAAACGCGTTAATGTGCCTTCCTGGTAGTTTGTCCTCTCGTTTACATTAACAAGATGAACCAACTTGCCCAGAGCGAAGCAGATTCATCAAACGGTTCTCGAGAAAATTTATCTCTATAACGCGTTAATGTGCCTTGCTGGGAGTTTGGCCTCTCGTTTAGATTAACAAGGTGAACCTACTTGCCGAGGAGGAAGCAGATTCATCAAACGGTTATCGAGCTAGGTAATATTTATATGATGAAAAAGTTGTCCAAAAAATTTATGAAAGTTTGAACGGTCACAGCGCTCAAACGCGTTAATGTGCCTTCCTGGTAGTTTGTCCTCTCGTTTACATTAACAAGATGAACCAACTTGCCCAGAGCGAAGCAGATTCATCAAACGGTTCTCGAGAAAATTTATCTCTATAACGCGTTAATGTGCCTTGCTGGGAGTTTGGCCTCTCGTTTAGATTAACAAGGTGAACCTACTTGCCGAGGAGGAAGCAGATTCATCAAACGGTTATCGAGCTAGGTAATATTTATATGATGAAAAAGTTGTCCAAAAATTTATGAAAGTTTGAACGGTCACAGCGCTCAAACGCGTTAATGTGCCTTCCTGGTAGTTTGTCCTCTCGTTTACATTAACAAGATGAACCAACTTGCCCAGAGCGAAGCAGATTCATCAAACGGTTCTCGAGAAAATTTATCTCTATAACGCGTTAATGTGCCTTGCTGGGAGTTTGGCCTCTCGTTTAGATTAACAAGGTGAACCTACTTGCCGAGGAGGAAGCAGATTCATCAAACGGTTATCGAGCTAGGTAATATTTATATGATGAAAAAGTTGTCCAAAAAATTTATGAAAGTTTGAACGGTCACAGCGCTCAAACGCGTTAATGTGCCTTCCTGGTAGTTTGTCCTCTCGTTTACATTAACAAGATGAACCAACTTGCCCAGAGCGAAGCAGATTCATCAAACGGTTCTCGAGAAAATTTATCTCTATAACGCGTTAATGTGCCTTGCTGGGAGTTTGGCCTCTCGTTTAGATTAACAAGGTGAACCTACTTGCCGAGGAGGAAGCAGATTCATCAAACGGTTATCGAGCTAGGTAATATTTATATGATGAAAAAGTTGTCCAAAAAATTTATGAAAGTTTGAACGGTCACAGCGCTCAAACGCGTTAATGTGCCTTCCTGGTAGTTTGTCCTCTCGTTTACATTAACAAGATGAACCAACTTGCCCAGAGCGAAGCAGATTCATCAAACGGTTCTCGAGAAAAATTTATCTCTATAACGCGTTAATGTGCCTTGCTGGGAGTTTGGCCTCTCGTTTAGATTAACAAGGTGAACCTACTTGCCGAGGAGGAAGCAGATTCATCAAACGGTTATCGAGCTAGGTAATATTTATATGATGAAAAAGTTGTCCAGAAAATTTATGAAAGTTTGAACGGTCACAGCGCTCAAACGCGTTAATGTGCCTTCCTGGTAGTTTGTCCTCTCGTTTACATTAACAAGATGAACCAACTTGCCCAGAGCGAAGCAGATTCATCAAACGGTTCTCGAGAAAATTTATCTCTATAACGCGTTAATGTGCCTTGCTGGGAGTTTGGCCTCTCGTTTAGATTAACAAGGTGAACCTACTTGCCGAGGAGGAAGCAGATTCATCAAACGGTTATCGAGCTAGGTAATATTTATATGATGAAAAAGTTGTCCAGAAAATTTATGAAAGTTTGAACGGTCACAGCGCTCAAACGCGTTAATGTGTGCCTTCCTGGTAGTTTGTCCTCTCGTTTACATTAACAAGATGAACCAACTTGCCCAGAGCGAAGCAGATTCATCAAACGGTTCTCGAGAAAATTTATCTCTATAACGCGTTAATGTGCCTTGCTGGGAGTTTGGCCTCTCGTTTAGATTAACAAGGTGAACCTACTTGCCGAGAGGAAGCAGATTCATCAAACGGTTATCGAGCTATGTAATATTTATATGATGAAAAAGTTGTCCAAAAAATTTATGAAAGTTTGAACGGTCACAGCGCTCAAACGCGTTAATGTGCCTTCCTGGTAGTTTGTCCTCTCGTTTACATTAACAAGATGAACCAACTTGCCCAGAGCGAAGCAGATTCATCAAACGGTTCTCGAGAAAATTTATCTCTATAACGCGTTAATGTGCCTTGCTGGGAGTTTGGCCTCTCGTTTAGATTAACAAGGTGAACCTACTTGCCGAGGAGGAAGCAGATTCATCAAACGGTTATCGAGCTAGGTAATATTTATATGATGAAAAAGTTGTCCAAAAAATTTATGAAAGTTTGAACGGTCACAGCGCTCAAACGCGTTAATGTGCCTTCCTGGTAGTTTGTCCTCTCGTTTACATTAACAAGATGAACCAACTTGCCCAGAGCGAAGCAGATTCATCAAACGGTTCTCGAGAAAATTTATCTCTATAACGCGTTAATGTGCCTTGCTGGGAGTTTGGCCCTCTCGTTTAGATTAACAAGGTGAACCTACTTGCCGAGGGAAGCAGATTCATCAAACGGTTATCGAGCTAGGTAATATTTATATGATGAAAAAGTTGTCCAAAAAATTTATGAAAGTTTGAACGGTCACAGCGCTCAAACGCGTTAATGTGCCTTCCTGGTAGTTTGTCCTCTCGTTTACATTAACAAGATGAACCAACTTGCCCAGAGCGAAGCAGATTCATCAAACGGTTCTCGAGAAAATTTATCTCTATAACGCGTTAATGTGCCTTGCTGGGAGTTTGGCCTCTCGTTTAGATTAACAAGGTGAACCTACTTGCCCGAGGAGGAAGCAGATTCATCAAACGGTTATCGAGCTAGGTAATATTTATATGATGAAAAAGTTGTCCAAAAAATTTATGAAAGTTTGAACGGTCACAGCGCTCAAACGCGTTAATGTGCCTTCCCTGGTAGTTTGTCCTCTCGTTTACATTAACAAGATGAACCAACTTGCCCAGAGCGAAGCAGATTCATCAAACGGTTCTCGAGAAAATTTATCTCTATAACGCGTTAATGTGCCTTGCTGGGAGTTTGGCCTCTCGTTTAGATTAACAAGGTGAACCTACTTGCCGAGGAGGAAGCAGATTCATCAAACGGTTATCGAGCTAGGTAATATTTATATGATGAAAAAGTTGTCCAAAAAATTTATGAAAGTTTGAACGGTCACAGCGCTCAAACGCGTTAATGTGCCTTCCTGGTAGTTTGTCCTCTCGTTTACATTAACAAGATGAACCAACTTGCCCAGAGCGAAGCAGATTCATCAAACGGTTCTCGAGAAAATTTATCTCTATAACGCGTTAATGTGCCTTGCTGGGAGTTTGGCCTCTCGTTTAGATTAACAAGGTGAACCTACTTGCCGAGGAGGAAGCAGATTCATCAAACGGTTATCGAGCTAGGTAATATTTATATGATGAAAAAGTTGTCCAAAAAATTTATGAAAGTTTGAACGGTCACAGCGCTCAAACGCGTTAATGTGCCTTCCTGGTAGTTTGTCCTCTCGTTTACATTAACAAGATGAACCAACTTGCCCAGAGCGAAGCAGATTCATCAAACGGTTCTCGAGAAAATTTATCTCTATAACGCGTTAATGTGCCTTGCTGGGAGTTTGGCCTCTCGTTTAGATTAACAAAGGTGAACCTACTTGCCGAGGAGGAAGCAGATTCATCAAACCGTTATCGAGCTAGGTAATATTTATATGATGAAAAAGTTGTCCAAAAATTTATGAAAGTTTGAACGGTCACAGCGCTCAAACGCGTTAATGTGCCTTCCTGGTAGTTTGCCTCTCGTTTACATTAACAAGATGAACCAACTTGCCCAGAGCGAAGCAGATTCATCAAACGGTTCTCGAGAAAATTTATCTCTATAACGCGTTAATGTGCCTTGCTGGGAGTTTTGGCCTCTCGTTTAGATTAACAAGGTGAACCTACTTGCCGAGGAGGAAGCAGATTCATCAAACGGTTATCGAGCTAGTAATATTTATATGATGAAAAAGTTGTCCAGAAAATTTATGAAAGTTTGAACGGTCACAGCGCTCAAACGCGTTAATGTGCCTTCCTGGTAGTTTGTCCTCTCGTTTACATTAACAAGATGAACCAACTTGCCCAGAGCGAAGCAGATTCATCAAACGGTTCTCGAGAAAATTTATCTCTATAACGCGTTAATGTGCCTTGCTGGGAGTTTGGCCTCTCGTTTAGATTAACAAGGTGAACCTACTTGCCGAGGAGGAAGCAGATTCATCAAACGGTTATCGAGCTAGGTAATATTTATATGATGAAAAAGTTGTCCAAAAAATTTATGAAAGTTTGAACGGTCACAGCGCTCAAACGCGTTAATGTGCCTTCCTGGTAGTTTGTCCTCTCGTTTACATTAACAAGATGAACCAACTTGCCCAGAGCGAAGCAGATTCATCAAACGGTTCTCGAGAAAATTTATCTCTATAACGCGTTAATGTGCCTTGCTGGGAGTTTGGCCTCTCGTTTAGATTAACAAGGTGAACCTACTTGCCGAGGAGGAAGCAGATTCATCAAACCGTTATCGAGCTAGGTAAATATTTATATGATGAAAAAGTTGTCCAAAAAATTTATGAAAGTTTGAACGGTCACAGCGCTCAAACGCGTTAATGTGCCTTCCTGGTAGTTTGTCCTCTCGTTTACATTAACAAGATGAACCAACTTGCCCAGAGCGAAGCAGATTCATCAAACGGTTCTCGAGAAAATTTATCTCTATAACGCGTTAATGTGCCTTGCTGGGAGTTTGGCCTCTCGTTTAGATTAACAAGGTGAACCTACTTGCCGAGGAGGAAGCAGATTCATCAAACGGTTATCGAGCTAGGTAATATTTATATGATGAAAAAGTTGTCCAAAAATTTATGAAAGTTTGAACGGTCACAGCGCTCAAACGCGTTAATGTGCCTTCCTGGTAGTTTGTCCTCTCGTTTACATTAACAAGATGAACCAACTTGCCCAGAGCGAAGCAGATTCATCAAACGGTTCTCGAGAAAATTTATCTCTATAACGCGTTAATGTGCCTTGCTGGGAGTTTGGCCTCTCGTTTAGATTAACAAGGTGAACCTACTTGCCGAGGAGGAAGCAGATTCATCAAACGGTTATCGAGCTAGGTAATATTTATATGATGAAAAAGTTGTCCAAAAAATTTATGAAAGTTTGAACGGTCACAGCGCTCAAACGCGTTAATGTGCCTTCCTGGTAGTTTGTCCTCTCGTTTACATTAACAAGATGAACCAACTTGCCCAGAGCGAAGCAGATTCATCAAACGGTTCTCGAGAAAATTTATCTCTATAACGCGTTAATGTGCCTTGCTGGGAGTTTGGCCTCTCGTTTAGATTAACAAGGTGAACCTACTTGCCGAGGAGGAAGCAGATTCATTCATCAAACGGTTATCGAGCTAGGTAATATTTATATGATGAAAAAGTTGTCCAGAAAATTTATCAAAGTTTGGAACGGTCACAGCGCTCAAACGCGTTAATGTGCCTTCCTGGTAGTTTGTCCTCTCGTTTACATTAACAAGATGAACCAACTTGCCCAGAGCGAAGCAGATTCATCAAACGGTTCTCGAGAAAATTTATCTCTATAACGCGTTAATGTGCCTTGCTGGGAGTTTGGCCTCTCGTTTAGATTAACAAGGTGAACCTACTTGCCGAGGAGGAAGCAGATTCATCAAACGGTTATCGAGCTAGGTAATATTTATATGATGAAAAAGTTGTCAAAATTTATGAAAGTTTGAACGGTACAGCGCTCAAACGCGTTAATGTGCCTTGTCTGGGAGTTTGGCCTCTCGTTTAGATTAACAAGGTGAACCTACTTGCCGAGGAGGAAGCAGATTCATCAAACGGTTATCGAGCTAGGTAATATTTATATGATGAAAAAAGTTGTCCAAAAAATTTATCAAAGTTTGAGAACGGTCACAGCGCTCAAACGCGTTAATGTGCCTTCCTGGTAGTTTGTCCTCTCGTTTACATTAACAAGATGAACCAACTTGCCCAGAGCGAAGCAGATTCATCAAACGGTTCTCGAGAAAATTTATCTCTATAACGCGTTAATGTGCCTTGCTGGGAGTTTGGCCTCTCGTTTAGATTAACAAGGTGAACCTACTTGCCGAGGAGGAAGCAGATTCATCAAACGGTTATCGAGCTAGGTAATATTTATATGATGAAAAAGTTGTCCAGCGAAAATTTATGAAAGTTTGAACGGTCACAGCGCTCATAACGCGTTAATGTGCCTTCCTGGTAGTTTGGCCTCTCGTTTACATTAACAAGATGAACCTACTTGCCGAGAGCGAAGCAGATTCATCAAACGGTTATCGAGAAATTTATTTGAAAAAGTTGTCAAAAAATTTATGAAAGTTTGAACGGTCACATCAAACGCGTTAATGTGCCTTCCTGGTAGTTTGGCCTCTCGTTTACATTAACAAGATGAACCTACTTGCCCAGAGCGAAGCAGATTCATCAAACGGTTCTCGAGAAAATTTATCTCTATAACGCGTTAATGTGCCTTGCTGGGAGTTTGGCCTCTCGTTTAGATTAACAAGGTGAACTACTTGCCGAGGAGGAAGCAGATTCATCAAACGGTTATCGAGCTAGGTAATATTTATATGATGAAAAAGTTGTCCAAAAAATTTATGAAAGTTTGAACGGTCACAGCGCTCAAACGCGTTAATGTGCCTTCCTGGTAGTTTGTCCTCTCGTTTACATTAACAAGATGAACCAACTTGCCCAGAGCGAAGCAGATTCATCAAACGGTTCTCGAGAAAATTTATCTCTATAACGCGTTAATGTGCCTTGCTGGGAGTTTGGCCTCTCGTTTAGATTAACAAGGTGAACCTACTTGCCGAGGAGGAAGCAGATTCATCAAACGGTTATCGAGCTATGTAATATTTATATGATGAAAAAGTTGTCCAAAAAATTTATGAAAGTTTGAACGGTCACAGCGCTCAAACGCGTTAATGTGCCTTCCTGGTAGTTTGTCCTCTCGTTTACATTAACAAGATGAACCAACTTGCCCAGAGCGAAGCAGATTCATCAAACGGTTCTCGAGAAAATTTATCTCTATAACGCGTTAATGTGCCTTGCTGGGAGTTTGGCCTCTCGTTTAGATTAACAAGGTGAACCTACTTGCCGAGGAGGAAGCAGATTCATCAAACGGTTATCGAGCTAGGTAATATTTATATGATGAAAAAGTTGTCCAAAAAATTTATGAAAGTTTGAACGGTCACAGCGCTCAAACGCGTTAATGTGCCTTCCTGGTAGTTTGTCCTCTCGTTTACATTAACAAGATGAACCAACTTGCCCAGAGCGAAGCAGATTCATCAAACGGTTCTCGAGAAAATTTATCTCTATAACGCGTTAATGTGCCTTGCTGGGAGTTTGGCCTCTCGTTTAGATTAACAAGGTGAACCTACTTGCCGAGGAGGAAGCAGATTCATCAAACGGTTATCGAGCTAGGTAATATTTATATGATGAAAAAGTTGTCCAAAAAATTTATGAAAGTTTGAACGGTCACAGCGCTCAAACGCGTTAATGTGCCTTCCTGGTAGTTTGTCCTCTCGTTTACATTAACAAGATGAACCAACTTGCCCAGAGCGAAGCAGATTCATCAAACGGTTCTCGAGAAAATTTATCTCTATAACGCGTTAATGTGCCTTGCTGGGAGTTTGGCCTCTCGTTTAGATTAACAAGGTGAACCTACTTGCCGAGGAGGAAGCAGATTCATCAAACGGTTATCGAGCTAGGTAATATTTATATGATGAAAAAGTTGTCCAAAAAATTTATGAAAGTTTGAACGGTCACAGCGCTCAAACGCGTTAATGTGCCTTCCTGGTAGTTTGTCCTCTCGTTTACATTAACAAGATGAACCAACTTGCCCAGAGCGAAGCAGATTCATCAAACGGTTCTCGAGAAAATTTATCTCTATAACGCGTTAATGTGCCTTGCTGGGAGTTTGGCCTCTCGTTTAGATTAACAAGGTGAACCTACTTGCCGAGAGGAAGCAGATTCATCAAACGGTTATCGAGCTAGGTAATATTTATATGATGAAAAAGTTGTCCAAAAAATTTATGAAAGTTTGAACGGTCACAGCGCTCAAACGCGTTAATGTGCCTTCCTGGTAGTTTGTCCTCTCGTTTACATTAACAAGATGAACCAACTTGCCCAGAGCGAAGCAGATTCATCAAACGGTTCTCGAGAAAATTTATCTCTATAACGCGTTAATGTGCCTTGCTGGGAGTTTGGCCTCTCGTTTAGATTAACAAGGTGAACCTACTTGCCGAGGAGGAAGCAGATTCATCAAACGGTTATCGAGCTAGGTAATATTTATATGATGAAAAAGTTGTCCAAAAAATTTATGAAAGTTTGAACGGTCACAGCGCTCAAACGCGTTAATGTGCCTTCCTGGTAGTTTGTCCTCTCGTTTACATTAACAAGATGAACCAACTTGCCCAGAGCGAAGCAGATTCATCAAACGGTTCTCGAGAAAATTTATCTCTATAACGCGTTAATGTGCCTTGCTGGGAGTTTGGCCTCTCGTTTAGATTAACAAGGTGAACCTACTTGCCGAGGAGGAAGCAGATTCATCAAACGGTTATCGAGCTAGGTAATATTTATATGATGAAAAAGTTGTCCAAAAAATTTATGAAAGTTTGAACGGTCACAGCGCTCAAACGCGTTAATGTGCCTTCCTGGTAGTTTGTCCTCTCGTTTACATTAACAAGATGAACCAACTTGCCCAGAGCGAAGCAGATTCATCAAACGGTTCTCGAGAAAATTTATCTCTATAACGCGTTAATGTGCCTTGCTGGGAGTTTGGCCTCTCGTTTAGATTAACAAGGTGAACCTACTTGCCGAGGAGCGAAGCAGATTCATCAAACGGTTATCGAGCTAAATATTTATCTTTATGAAAGTTTGAACGGTACAGCGCTAACGCGTTAATGTGCCTTGCTGGGAGTTTGGCCTCTCGTTTAGATTAACAAGGTGAACCTACTTGCCGAGGAGGAAGCAGATTCATCAAACGGTTATCGAGCTATGTAATATTTATATGATGAAAAAGTTGTCCAAAAAATTTATGAAAGTTTGAACGGTCACAGCGCTCAAACGCGTTAATGTGCCTTCCTGGTAGTTTGTCCTCTCGTTTACATTAACAAGATGAACCAACTTGCCCAGAGCGAAGCAGATTCATCAAACGGTTCTCGAGAAAATTTATCTCTATAACGCGTTAATGTGCCTTGCTGGGAGTTTGGCCTCTCGTTTAGATTAACAAGGTGAACCTACTTGCCGAGGAGGAAGCAGATTCATCAAACGGTTATCGAGCTAGGTAATATTTATATGATGAAAAAGTTGTCCAAAAAATTTATGAAAGTTTGAACGGTCACAGCGCTCAAACGCGTTAATGTGCCTTCCTGGTAGTTTGCCCTCTCGTTTACATTAACAAGATGAACCAACTTGCCCAGAGCGAAGCAGATTCATCAAACGGTTCTCGAGAAAATTTATCTCTATAACGCGTTAATGTGCCTTGCTGGGAGTTTGGCCCTCTCGTTTAGATTAACAAGGTTAACAAGGTGAACCTACTTGCCGAGGAGGAAGCAGATTCATCAAACGGTTATCGAGCTAGGTAAATATTTATATGATGAAAAAGTTGTCCAGAAAATTTATGAAAGTTTGAACGGTCACAGCGCTCAAACGCGTTAATGTGCCTTCCTGGTAGTTTGTCCTCTCGTTTACATTAACAAGATGAACCAACTTGCCCAGAGCGAAGCAGATTCATCAAACGGTTCTCGAGAAAATTTATCTCTATAACGCGTTAATGTGCCTTGCTGGGAGTTTGGCCTCTCGTTTAGATTAACAAGGTGAACCTACTTGCCGAGGAGGAAGCAGATTCATCAAACGGTTATCGAGCTAGGTAATATTTATATGATGAAAAAGTTGTCAAAAAATTTATGAAAGTTTGAACGGTCACAGCGCTCAAACGCGTTAATGTGCCTTCCTGGTAGTTTGTCCTCTCGTTTACATTAACAAGATGAACCAACTTGCCCAGAGCGAAGCAGATTCATCAAACGGTTCTCGAGAAAATTTATCTCTATAACGCGTTAATGTGCCTTGCTGGGAGTTTGGCCTCTCGTTTAGATTAACAAGGTGAACCTACTTGCCGAGGAGGAAGCAGATTCATCAAACGGTTATCGAGCTAGGTAATATTTATATGATGAAAAAGTTGTCCAAAAAATTTATGAAAGTTTGAACGGTCACAGCGCTCAAACGCGTTAATGTGCCTTCCTGGTAGTTTGTCCTCTCGTTTACATTAACAAGATGAACCAACTTGCCCAGAGCGAAGCAGATTCATCAAACGGTTCTCGAGAAAATTTATCTCTATAACGCGTTAATGTGCCTTGCTGGGAGTTTGGCCTCTCGTTTAGATTAACAAGGTGAACCTACTTGCCGAGGAGGAAGCAGATTCATCAAACGGTTATCGAGCTAGGTAATATTTATATGATGAAAAAGTTGTCCAAAAAATTTATGAAAGTTTGAACGGTCACAGCGCTCAAACGCGTTAATGTGCCTTCCTGGTAGTTTGTCCTCTCGTTTACATTAACAAGATGAACCAACTTGCCCAGAGCGAAGCAGATTCATCAAACGGTTCTCGAGAAAATTTATCTCTATAACGCGTTAATGTGCCTTGCTGGGAGTTTGGCCTCTCGTTTAGATTAACAAGGTGAACCTACTTGCCGAGGAGGAAGCAGATTCATCAAACGGTTATCGAGCTAGGTAATATTTATATGATGAAAAAGTTGTCCAGAAAATTTATGAAAGTTTGAACGGTCACAGCGCTCAAACGCGTTAATGTGCCTTCCTGGTAGTTTGTCCTCTCGTTTACATTAACAAGATGAACCAACTTGCCCAGAGCGAAGCAGATTCATCAAACGGTTCTCGAGAAAATTTATCTCTATAACGCGTTAATGTGCCTTGCTGGGAGTTTGGCCTCTCGTTTAGATTAACAAGGTGAACCTACTTGCCGAGGAGGAAGCAGATTCATCAAACGGTTATCGAGCTAGGTAATATTTATATGATGAAAAAGTTGTCCAAAAAATTTATGAAAGTTTGAACGGTCACAGCGCTCAAACGCGTTAATGTGCCTTCCTGGTAGTTTGTCCTCTCGTTTACATTAACAAGATGAACCAACTTGCCCAGAGCGAAGCAGATTCATCAAACGGTTCTCGAGAAAATTTATCTCTATAACGCGTTAATGTGCCTTGCTGGGAGTTTGGCCTCTCGTTTAGATTAACAAGGTGAACCTACTTGCCGAGGAGGAAGCAGATTCATCAAACGGTTATCGAGCTAGGTAATATTTATATGATGAAAAAGTTGTCCAAAAAATTTATGAAAGTTTGAACGGTCACAGCGCTCAAACGCGTTAATGTGCCTTCCTGGTAGTTTGTCCTCTCGTTTACATTAACAAGATGAACCAACTTGCCCAGAGCGAAGCAGATTCATCAAACGGTTCTCGAGAAAATTTATCTCTATAACGCGTTAATGTGCCTTGCTGGGAGTTTGGCCTCTCGTTTAGATTAACAAGGTGAACCTACTTGCCGAGGAGGAAGCAGATTCATCAAACGGTTATCGAGCTAGGTAATATTTATATGATGAAAAAGTTGTCCAAAAATTTATGAAAGTTTGAACGGTCACAGCGCTCAAACGCGTTAATGTGCCTTCCTGGTAGTTTGTCCTCTCGTTTACATTAACAAGATGAACCAACTTGCCCAGAGCGAAGCAGATTCATCAAACGGTTCTCGAGCTAGGTAATATTTATATGATGAAAAAGTTGTCCAGAAAATTTATGAAAGTTTGAACGGTCACAGCGCTCAAACGCGTTAATGTGCCTTCCTGGTAGTTTGTCCTCTCGTTTACATTAACAAGATGAACCAACTTGCCCAGAGCGAAGCAGATTCATCAAACGGTTCTCGAGAAAATTTATCTCTATAACGCGTTAATGTGCCTTGCTGGGAGTTTGGCCTCTCGTTTAGATTAACAAGGTGAACCTACTTGCCGAGGAGGAAGCAGATTCATCAAACGGTTATCGAGCTAGGTAATATTTATATGATGAAAAAGTTGTCCAGAAAATTTATGAAAGTTTGAACGGTCACAGCGCTCAAACGCGTTAATGTGCCTTCCTGGTAGTTTGTCCTCTCGTTTACATTAACAAGATGAACCAACTTGCCCAGAGCGAAGCAGATTCATCAAACGGTTCTCGAGAAAATTTATCTCTATAACGCGTTAATGTGCCTTGCTGGGAGTTTGGCCTCTCGTTTAGATTAACAAGGTGAACCTACTTGCCGAGGAGGAAGCAGATTCATCAAACGGTTATCGAGCTAGGTAATATTTATATGATGAAAAAGTTGTCCAGAAAATTTATGAAAGTTTGAACGGTCACAGCGCTCAAACGCGTTAATGTGCCTTCCTGGTAGTTTGTCCTCTCGTTTACATTAACAAGATGAACCAACTTGCCCAGAGCGAAGCAGATTCATCAAACGGTTCTCGAGAAAATTTATCTCTATAACGCGTTAATGTGCCTTGCTGGGAGTTTGGCCTCTCGTTTAGATTAACAAGGTGAACCTACTTGCCGAGAGGAAGCAGATTCATCAAACGGTTATCGAGCTATGTAATATTTATATGATGAAAAAGTTGTCCAAAAAATTTATGAAAGTTTGAACGGTACAGCGCTCAAACGCGTTAATGTGCCTTGCTGGGAGTTTGGCCTCTCGTTTAGATTAACAAGGTGAACCTACTTGCCGAGGAGGAAGCAGATTCATCAAACGGTTATCGAGCTAGGTAATATTTATATGATGAAAAAGTTGTCCAGAAAATTTATGAAAGTTTGAACGGTCACAGCGCTCAAACGCGTTAATGTGCCTTCCTGGTAGTTTGTCCTCTCGTTTACATTAACAAGATGAACCAACTTGCCCAGAGCGAAGCAGATTCATCAAACGGTTCTCGAGAAAATTTATCTCTATAACGCGTTAATGTGCCTTGCTGGGAGTTTGGCCTCTCGTTTAGATTAACAAGGTGAACCTACTTGCCGAGGAGGAAGCAGATTCATCAAACGGTTATCGAGCTAGGTAATATTTATATGATGAAAAAGTTGTCCAAAAATTTATGAAAGTTTGAACGGTCACAGCGCTCAAACGCGTTAATGTGCCTTCCTGGTAGTTTGTCCTCTCGTTTACATTAACAAGATGAACCAACTTGCCCAGAGCGAAGCAGATTCATCAAACGGTTCTCGAGAAAATTTATCTCTATAACGCGTTAATGTGCCTTGCTGGGAGTTTGGCCTCTCGTTTAGATTAACAAGGTGAACCTACTTGCCGAGGAGGAAGCAGATTCATCAAACGGTTATCGAGCTAGGTAATATTTATATGATGAAAAAGTTGTCCAGAAAATTTATGAAAGTTTGAACGGTCACAGCGCTCAAACGCGTTAATGTGCCTTCCTGGTAGTTTGTCCTCTCGTTTACATTAACAAGATGAACCAACTTGCCCAGAGCGAAGCAGATTCATCAAACGGTTCTCGAGAAAATTTATCTCTATAACGCGTTAATGTGCCTTGCTGGGAGTTTGGCCTCTCGTTTAGATTAACAAGGTGAACCTACTTGCCGAGGAGGAAGCAGATTCATCAAACGGTTATCGAGCTAGGTAATATTTATATGATGAAAAAGTTGTCCAAAAAATTTATGAAAGTTTGAACGGTCACAGCGCTCAAACGCGTTAATGTGCCTTCCTGGTAGTTTGTCCTCTCGTTTACATTAACAAGATGAACCAACTTGCCCAGAGCGAAGCAGATTCATCAAACGGTTCTCGAGAAAATTTATCTCTATAACGCGTTAATGTGCCTTGCTGGGAGTTTGGCCTCTCGTTTAGATTAACAAGGTGAACCTACTTGCCGAGGAGGAAGCAGATTCATCAAACGGTTATCGAGCTAGGTAATATTTATATGATGAAAAAGTTGTCCAGAAAATTTATGAAAGTTTGAACGGTCACAGCGCTCAAACGCGTTAATGTGCCTTCCTGGTAGTTTGTCCTCTCGTTTACATTAACAAGATGAACCAACTTGCCCAGAGCGAAGCAGATTCATCAAACGGTTCTCGAGAAAATTTATCTCTATAACGCGTTAATGTGCCTTGCTGGGAGTTTGGCCTCTCGTTTAGATTAACAAGGTGAACCTACTTGCCGAGGAGGAAGCAGATTCATCAAACGGTTATCGAGCTAGGTAATATTTATATGATGAAAAAGTTGTCAAAAAATTTATGAAAGTTTGAACGGTCACAGCGCTCAAACGCGTTAATGTGCCTTCCTGGTAGTTTGTCCTCTCGTTTACATTAACAAGATGAACCAACTTGCCCAGAGCGAAGCAGATTCATCAAACGGTTCTCGAGAAAATTTATCTCTATAACGCGTTAATGTGCCTTGCTGGGAGTTTGGCCTCTCGTTTAGATTAACAAGGTGAACCTACTTGCCGAGGAGGAAGCAGATTCATCAAACGGTTATCGAGCTAGGTAATATTTATATGATGAAAAAGTTGTCCAAAAAATTTATGAAAGTTTGAACGGTCACAGCGCTCAAACGCGTTAATGTGCCTTCCTGGTAGTTTGTCCTCTCGTTTACATTAACAAGATGAACCAACTTGCCCAGAGCGAAGCAGATTCATCAAACGGTTCTCGAGAAAATTTATCTCTATAACGCGTTAATGTGCCTTGCTGGGAGTTTGGCCTCTCGTTTAGATTAACAAGGTGAACCTACTTGCCGAGGAGGAAGCAGATTCATCAAACGGTTATCGAGCTAGGTAATATTTATATGATGAAAAAGTTGTCCAAAAAATTTATGAAAGTTTGAACGGTCACAGCGCTCAAACGCGTTAATGTGCCTTCCTGGTAGTTTGTCCTCTCGTTTACATTAACAAGATGAACCAACTTGCCCAGAGCGAAGCAGATTCATCAAACGGTTCTCGAGAAAATTTATCTCTATAACGCGTTAATGTGCCTTGCTGGGAGTTTGGCCTCTCGTTTAGATTAACAAGGTGAACCTACTTGCCGAGGAGGAAGCAGATTCATCAAACGGTTATCGAGCTAGGTAATATTTATATGATGAAAAAGTTGTCCAAAAAATTTATGAAAGTTTGAACGGTCACAGCGCTCAAACGCGTTAATGTGCCTTCCTGGTAGTTTGTCCTCTCGTTTACATTAACAAGATGAACCAACTTGCCCAGAGCGAAGCAGATTCATCAAACGGTTCTCGAGAAAATTTATCTCTATAACGCGTTAATGTGCCTTGCTGGGAGTTTGGCCTCTCGTTTAGATTAACAAGGTGAACCTACTTGCCGAGGAGGAAGCAGATTCATCAAACGGTTATCGAGCTAGGTAATATTTATATGATGAAAAAGTTGTCCAAAAAATTTATGAAAGTTTGAACGGTCACAGCGCTCAAACGCGTTAATGTGCCTTCCTGGTAGTTTGTCCTCTCGTTTACATTAACAAGATGAACCAACTTGCCCAGAGCGAAGCAGATTCATCAAACGGTTCTCGAGAAAATTTATCTCTATAACGCGTTAATGTGCCTTGCTGGGAGTTTGGCCTCTCGTTTAGATTAACAAGGTGAACCTACTTGCCGAGGAGGAAGCAGATTCATCAAACGGTTATCGAGCTATGTAATATTTATATGATGAAAAAGTTGTCCAAAAAATTTATGAAAGTTTGAACGGTCACAGCGCTCAAACGCGTTAATGTGCCTTCCTGGTAGTTTGTCCTCTCGTTTACATTAACAAGATGAACCAACTTGCCCAGAGCGAAGCAGATTCATCAAACGGTTCTCGAGAAAATTTATCTCTATAACGCGTTAATGTGCCTTGCTGGGAGTTTGGCCTCTCGTTTAGATTAACAAGGTGAACCTACTTGAAGGAAGCAGATTGTTATCGAGCTAGGTAATATTTAATTGAAAAAGTATTTATGAAAGTTTGAACGGTCACAGCGCTCAAACGCGTTAATGTGCCTTCCTGGTAGTTTGTCCTCTCGTTTACATTAACAAGATGAACCAACTTGCCCAGAGCGAAGCAGATTCATCAAACGGTTCTCGAGAAAATTTATCTCTATAACGCGTTAATGTGCCTTGCTGGGAGTTTGGCCTCTCGTTTAGATTAACAAGGTGAACCTACTTGCCGAGGAGGAAGCAGATTCATCAAACGGTTATCGAGCTAGGTAATATTTATATGATGAAAAAGTTGTCCAAAAAATTTATGAAAGTTTGAACGGTCACAGCGCTCAAACGCGTTAATGTGCCTTCCTGGTAGTTTGTCCTCTCGTTTACATTAACAAGATGAACCAACTTGCCCAGAGCGAAGCAGATTCATCAAACGGTTCTCGAGAAAATTTATCTCTATAACGCGTTAATGTGCCTTGCTGGGAGTTTGGCCTCTCGTTTAGATTAACAAGGTGAACCTACTTGCCGAGGAGGAAGCAGATTCATCAAACGGTTATCGAGCTAGGTAATATTTATATGATGAAAAAGTTGTCCAGAAAATTTATGAAAGTTTGAACGGTCACAGCGCTCAAACGCGTTAATGTGCCTTCCTGGTAGTTTGTCCTCTCGTTTACATTAACAAGATGAACCAACTTGCCCAGAGCGAAGCAGATTCATCAAACGGTTCTCGAGAAAATTTATCTCTATAACGCGTTAATGTGCCTTGCTGGGAGTTTGGCCTCTCGTTTAGATTAACAAGGTGAACCTACTTGCCGAGGAAGCAGATTCATCAAACGGTTATCGAGCTAGGTAATATTTATATGATGAAAAAGTTGTCCAGAAAATTTATGAAAGTTTGAACGGTCACAGCGCTCAAACGCGTTAATGTGCCTTCCTGGTAGTTTGTCCTCTCGTTTACATTAACAAGATGAACCAACTTGCCCAGAGCGAAGCAGATTCATCAAACGGTTCTCGAGAAAATTTATCTCTATAACGCGTTAATGTGCCTTGCTGGGAGTTTGGCCTCTCGTTTAGATTAACAAGGTGAACCTACTTGCCGAGAGGAAGCAGATTCATCAAACGGTTATCGAGCTAGGTAATATTTATATGATGAAAAAGTTGTCCAAAAAATCGGTACAGCGCTAACGCGTTAATGTGCCTTGCTGGGAGTTTGGCCTCTCGTTTAGATTAACAAGGTGAACCTACTTGCCGAGGAGGAAGCAGATTCATCAAACGGTTATCGAGCTAGGTAATATTTATATGATGAAAAGTTGTCCAAAATTTATGAAAGTTTGAACGGTCACAGCGCTCAAACGCGTTAATGTGCCTTCCTGGTAGTTTGTCCTCTCGTTTACATTAACAAGATGAACCAACTTGCCCAGAGCGAAGCAGATTCATCAAACGGTTCTCGAGAAAATTTATCTCTATAACGCGTTAATGTGCCTTGCTGGGAGTTTGGCCTCTCGTTTAGATTAACAAGGTGAACCTACTTGCCGAGGAGGAAGCAGATTCATCAAACGGTTATCGAGCTAGGTAATATTTATATGATGAAAAAGTTGTCCAGAAAATTTATGAAAGTTTGAACGGTCACAGCGCTCAAACGCGTTAATGTGCCTTCCTGGTAGTTTGGCCTCTCGTTTAGATTAACAAGATGAACCTACTTGCCGAGAGCGAAGCAGATTCATCAAACGGTTATCGAGCTATGTAATATTTATATGATGAAAAAGTTGTCCAAAAAATTTATGAAAGTTTGAACGGTCACAGCGCTCAAACGCGTTAATGTGCCTTCCTGGTAGTTTGTCCTCTCGTTTACATTAACAAGATGAACCAACTTGCCCAGAGCGAAGCAGATTCATCAAACGGTTCTCGAGAAAATTTATCTCTATAACGCGTTAATGTGCCTTGCTGGGAGTTTGGCCTCTCGTTTAGATTAACAAGGTGAACCTACTTGCCGAGGAGGAAGCAGATTCATCAAACGGTTATCGAGCTAGGTAATATTTATATGATGAAAAAGTTGTCCAAAAAATTTATGAAAGTTTGAACGGTCACAGCGCTCAAACGCGTTAATGTGCCTTCCTGGTAGTTTGTCCTCTCGTTTACATTAACAAGATGAACCAACTTGCCCAGAGCGAAGCAGATTCATCAAACGGTTCTCGAGAAAATTTATCTCTATAACGCGTTAATGTGCCTTGCTGGGAGTTTGGCCTCTCGTTTAGATTAACAAGGTGAACCTACTTGCCGAGGAGGAAGCAGATTCATCAAACGGTTATCGAGCTAGGTAATATTTATATGATGAAAAAGTTGTCCAGAAAATTTATGAAAGTTTGAACGGTCACAGCGCTCAAACGCGTTAATGTGCCTTCCTGGTAGTTTGTCCTCTCGTTTACATTAACAAGATGAACCAACTTGCCCAGAGCGAAGCAGATTCATCAAACGGTTCTCGAGAAAATTTATCTCTATAACGCGTTAATGTGCCTTGCTGGGAGTTTGGCCTCTCGTTTAGATTAACAAGGTGAACCTACTTGCCGAGGAGGAAGCAGATTCATCAAACGGTTATCGAGCTAATTTATATTTATAACGCGTTAATGTGCCTTGTCTGGGAGTTTGGCCTCTCGTTTAGATTAACAAGGTGACACCTACTTGCCGAGGAGGAAGCAGATTCATCAAAGGTTATCGAGCTCGTTAATATTTATATGATGAAAAAGTTGTCCAGAGCGAAGCAGATTTATGAAAGTTTGAACGGTCACAGCGCTCAAACGCGTTAATGTGCCTTCCTGGTAGTTTGGCCTCTCGTTTACATTAACAAGATGAACTAACTTGCCCAGAGCGAAGCAGATTCATCAAACGGTTCTCGAGAAAATTTATCTCTATAACGCGTTAATGTGCCTTGCTGGGAGTTTGGCCTCTCGTTTAGATTAACAAGGTGAACCTACTTGCCGAGGAGGAAGCAGATTCATCAAACGGTTATCGAGCTAGGTAATATTTATATGATGAAAAAGTTGTCCAGAAAATTTATCAAAGTTTGGAGCGGTCACAGCGCTCATAACGCGTTAATGTGCCTTGCTGGGAGTTTGGCCTCTCGTTTAGATTAACAAGGTGAACCTACTTGCCGAGAGGAAGCAGATTCATCAAACGGTTATCGAGCTAGGTAATATTTATATGATGAAAAAGTTGTCCAAAAAATTTATGAAAGTTTGAACGGTCACAGCGCTCAAACGCGTTAATGTGCCTTCCTGGTAGTTTGTCCTCTCGTTTACATTAACAAGATGAACCAACTTGCCCAGAGCGAAGCAGATTCATCAAACGGTTCTCGAGAAAATTTATCTCTATAACGCGTTAATGTGCCTTGCTGGGAGTTTGGCCTCTCGTTTAGATTAACAAGGTGAACCTACTTGCCGAGGAGGAAGCAGATTCATCAAACGGTTATCGAGCTAGGTAATATTTATATGATGAAAAAGTTGTCCAAAAAATTTATGAAAGTTTGAAGCGGTCACAGCGCTCAAACGCGTTAATGTGCCTTCCTGGTAGTTTGTCCTCTCGTTTACATTAACAAGATGAACCAACTTGCCCAGAGCGAAGCAGATTCATCAAACGGTTCTCGAGAAAATTTATCTCTATAACGCGTTAATGTGCCTTGCTGGGAGTTTGGCCTCTCGTTTAGATTAACAAGGTGAACCTACTTGCCGAGGAGGAAGCAGATTCATCAAACGGTTATCGAGCTAGGTAATATTTATATGATGAAAAAGTTGTCCAGAAAATTTATGAAAGTTTGAACGGTCACAGCGCTCAAACGCGTTAATGTGCCTTCCTGGTAGTTTGTCCTCTCGTTTACATTAACAAGATGAACCAACTTGCCCAGAGCGAAGCAGATTCATCAAACGGTTCTCGAGAAAATTTATCTCTATAACGCGTTAATGTGCCTTCCTGGGAGTTTGGCCTCTCGTTTAGATTAACAAGATGAACCAACTTGCCGAGAGCGAAGCAGATTCATCAAACGGTTCTCGAGAAAATTTATCTCTATAACGCGTTAATGTGCCTTGCTGGGAGTTTGGCCTCTCGTTTAGATTAACAAGGTGAACCTACTTGCCGAGGAGGAAGCAGATTCATCAAACCGTTATCGAGCTATGTAATATTTATATGATGAAAAAGTTGTCCAAAAAATTTATGAAAGTTTGAACGGTCACAGCGCTCAAACGCGTTAATGTGCCTTCCTGGTAGTTTGTCCTCTCGTTTACATTAACAAGATGAACCAACTTGCCCAGAGCGAAGCAGATTCATCAAACGGTTCTCGAGAAAATTTATCTCTATAACGCGTTAATGTGCCTTGCTGGGAGTTTGGCCTCTCGTTTAGATTAACAAGGTGAACCTACTTGCCGAGGAGGAAGCAGATTCATCAAACGGTTATCGAGCTAGGTAATATTTATATGATGAAAAAGTTGTCCAGAAAATTTATGAAAGTTTGAACGGTCACAGCGCTCAAACGCGTTAATGTGCCTTCCTGGTAGTTTGTCCTCTCGTTTACATTAACAAGATGAACCAACTTGCCCAGAGCGAAGCAGATTCATCAAACGGTTCTCGAGAAAATTTAT